>PVLA01004743.1:118922-167105 GCA_004027455.1 Hydrochoerus hydrochaeris
ACTGCTGCTGGCTCACAGGAAGGGACTGGCTTCTTGTTTCACTCCCCCCATGGCCTGTGTGACTGCTGCTGGCTCACAGGAAGGGACTGGCTTCTTGTTTCGCTCCCGCCATGGCCTGTGACTGCTGCTGGCTCACAGGAAGGGACTGGCTTCTTGTTTCACTCCCCCCATGGCCTGTGACTGCTGCTGGCTCACAGGGAGGGTGGTTTCCCTTCCAGGTGGTCCACAACTGCCACTGGCTCAGGGGAAGGGGCTGGCTTCTTCTTTCTCCTCTTGGTGGCCTGCTTGGCTGCTGTTGGCTCACAGGAAAGGAATGGCTTCTTATTTCTCCTTCCCATGGCCCATGACTGCCACTGGCTCCTCACTTATGGAACTTGAAGAAAACCTATATTAATGTCAATGCCTTAGCGCAAAGACATTTTCAAGTAATCCTTAAGATTAGTTCATAGGTTGCTATTTCCAAAGTCCTCATTCACAGTTTGCACTGGGAAATACTGTTTTGAGATCTCTTTTACTCCTTTATTGGTTACATATATAGTCTATGCCTTTTCATGACAAAATCATCTTCAGGGCCCAAATCCTTGTATTGTCTTCAGATTATTTGTCTCTTTCATCTGAATATCTACCTCCTCCAAACAGCTGATGAATGCAGCTTTATATTTCTCAACTGAGCAATTCTGCTTAAGTTCATAATCAAATTCAGGCCTGCAGTCAAGGAAGCTACTATTACAACAGAACAAACCAAGAAACTAGTAGGCATCTTCAGGCAAATTAATTCATAAATCTAAGCCATAACACATACAATAAATACAAATTGTCTATCTGCTTTTATTGGTATCTATTGGCTTATGACATTCTTGTCCAGTCAAATCTATAGATCTACCTTAAATCACCATCTGGACAGAGAGATATGAATGGAACAGCACCTGATGAGATATAGCAGGGTTTTTTTTTAAATCATAAACTCATTAACATTTGCAGATTTACATGATGTTGCTTATATCAAAGACCTGCAGTGACTTAGAGTATGACTCTCTCAGTTTACTTTCAGAGTAGAAACTGGAAAACATTTTAGTTATGAAAAACTTAACATTTTATTCTATTGTTACAAAAGGGTAAAGTTTATAAGATGTAAGCTGTACCAGTGCACAGAATGAAAAATTTAAGAGCTATATTAGCATTTTCAATGATTACTGGTTTTAATTGCAAAATAAATCTCCCCAGGTTATTTGCTCAGTTTGGGATCTCTGCCCATGGATGTTAGGGACACATTCATGTTTACTGTGACTGGAGTATCTATAAACTTTGGTGGACCAGTTCTGAGAATTAATTTGGGCTTCTAAACTACAAACATCCAATGGTATTCCACTTCCACGATTTATTCTCTCACTAAAAACTCTACTTTGCTTTAAAACTTCATCTCTCCTCATATAGAAGCACAGTAATTGTCACACAAAGGGGCTGATATAATTAAACCAGATGATGGGCCCCTCAAGTAAAATCAGCCATTCATGAAAGCTGGTCACCAGAGGCCATTTCAAACAATGCATATTTCAAAGTCATCTAAAGTAATCCTTTCTTTCTACCGGTTGGTTTCCATGAAGTCTTAAGCACATATGTGCTGCAAAAAAAGATTTATTAAAACCTGATGTAGTATTAGAGGTTATAACGCAACAGAACTGGATTGATTTTAGGATCTGGGTTTCCCTAAAAGAAAGCACTTTCGATGGTATCTGTAAGCTTACTTAATTGAAAGATAGATGATATTTACTTCTTGACTAAGAAAAGCAAAAATGAACAATGCTGCCCTGTTATCTGGAGTAGGTTTATGTATATGCAATTTGCATGTTAAAATGAGAGGAAACAACATTTTTATTGATGAGCAGATTAGCAAAGTGCAACAACCATTTGATAACTATAAATACTGAAGAGCTTGGGTTATTTAGAGAATCCTTTATAAAGTTGTGAATCTCAAGTATATCATTTTCTTCGCCCACCACAGAGAAACATTTATGAATGTGCCAAATGACAACACTTGACAACTTCAAAATATTGCTTGTCATCATTAGAAGTGGATTCTCAAAAAGCTACTGAGACTGGCTGTCTAAGGTGTTTGCCAAGACACCAAAGCTTACCAAAATGTCCAGTCCTGATGGATGTCTTATGTGTTTTCCTTGAACATTTTTTTCTATTTCCTGATTGTACTTAGTTTCACTTATGGATGAAAAAATAATGGATAGATTTGATAGAAATCTGGGTCTTACACACTGTAAGTCAATAATTTCCACATTCACTGAGGAAAAATTGCCTTATGTACCACTACTTTTGTGTTGGAACTTAATCCAACTCAGAAATGTTCTAAAATTTGCATATTTAAATTGCTAACTAGTTTTATTGGAGAGTGAAGCCAGAGAGCAGAGATGACGATTCAGACTGGAGTTAAAATCCAAGTACTGGATTTTCATTCACTGGCAATTTAGTCCTTGGTTCCCCTCCAGCAATTAGATTTCAAGGAAGCTGCCCTTCCAAGAAGAAGCATCCTTACTGCACTTGGCTTCCATCTTCAGAATACAGAATATTGGAAAAGAGCGATGCAAGAGAATCTCAGTCATTCCACCACTAGACAAGGGCCCGAAGTTCAAGAATGTAATTCATAAGAATTCTGATCACCAAAGATGCATCAGAACCCCCTGGAGATCTTGCTACTTACTCCAGCTTTCCAGATGTGCAAGTGGAACCCAAGAAATTGCATTCCTGGGAGGGTGCTGCTGATGCCACTAGCACTGGCCCATAGCTCTGCGAAGGGAAGCAGAGGACCAGGCAAGCAGGTGCTCTGTGTCTTTTCATGAAGGTGGATTCCTCAAGTAGCTAAGCACACATGAGACAGAACACTACCATGTCATCAGTTCTTCACAGCTGGCAGGACTCTTCTGGGTTAAAGAGAGGCACACTCAGTCTTTCCTAGTATCAGCAGCTAAAGAGTTTACTGCTGGACTTTTTGAAACGTGCCTCAGCTGTATCTATGAGTGATCTTTTGAGAAGCTTTCAAGTGACCTAATAGCCCCTTCCATATACTCTTTCAGTGTCTGAAGGAATAAGGTTCCTCCAATTCTTGACACAACTGAACTAATGGAATTTGACAATGGCCCAGAGCAAAGTTCAAATTTGTTGTATTTACTCAACAATTTTTAAGCACAAAGATTAAGTTCATCACTGACAGATTTTATTTTATTTATTTACCTTTTTGGCAGTACTGGGGATGGAACCTAGGGATACTGACCTAGGTCCCTAGCTGTTTTTTTGGGGGGGGTGGTGGGGAGTTGGTTTTTGAGACAGGGTTATGCAACGTGATTCAGGCTAGCTTCAAATTCACTATGTAGCTCAGGCTGGCCTCAAACTTGTAGCAACCATCCTGCCTCAGCCTCCTGAGTGCTGGGATTACAGAGGTGCTCCACCATAACATAGCATAGCTTTGTTAGACAGGGTCTCACTAAGTTTGTCAGGCTGGCTTCAAACTTGTGATCCTCCCAAGTAGTTGGAATGACAAGCATGCTGGGCTTTTGCTCATGACTTGTTTTAATGAAGCCTCCCCCTCAGTTTTCCAGTTCTGTTCAGTTGTTTCTTCCAGTACTGAGCCCCCTACCTTCACCTCCCACGGGAGAGGACCATAACCACAGCAGCAGACACTCTGGATTAATCGAACAAGATGATTCAAAAACCTCGAAGCCCACCGTCCAGGGCAAGACACTGGCAGGTACTCTGTGGCACTCTGAGCTGAATTCTTCCCACTGCAGAAGAGCAGGGAGAGGCCGCAGCCGGGGGCACACGATCTGACATCCAGCAGAGGAGAGGAAAGAATCTGAGGCCTGAGCTTCCCTGTGGCCTGATTGCAGGAGCAACTGGCAGCAGCGGGCGGACTGCGGCTGGAGCCAGCGCGTCTGATCACAGCGTCTGGCCTCCCCTGGGCTCCCCTGGGCTCCCCTGGCCTCCCCTGGGCTCCCCTGGCCTCCCCTGGGGTCCCCTGGCCTCCCCTGGGCTCCCCTGGCCTCCCCTGGGCTCCCCTGGGCAACTTCATTCCATCACCAGCTTCTCCTTCTTCCTCCCACAGCTGCCTCCACCCGCACACCACTGACTTCCCACACACACCCCTTCTGATCTGTGCTCTCCTTCCTCTTTTCTCTCCTTTTCTGAGATGATGACACTTTAAACCTTTACCGAGTAACAGTTTTAGCAAATATCCACACATCACGACCCAGCATTAGCCACTTCCCGGTGATCGGTTCCCTTTACCCCGTCACGCCGCACGGATTGCACACTATTACTGCTTCTTTTTTTAGATGAGAAGAGGGAGAGTCGGGGACATTAAGGACTCTGTCCCAAATCACATGGCAAGTGGCAGACATGGACAACCCCACACGGGTGTCTTTGTTCATACCCCTTTTGTTTTTGTTTTCCCTCGAAGTGAATTTTCGCATTAAGGATCTTGTATGGCTACAGAATTTCAAACTGGTAAAATTAATGGGGAGGAATGCTGGCGTCAGTAAGGGCTTCAGGTGTCACTGGAATCTCCAGGCCCCTGTGCTGCCCAGAGAACAAACAGGGCATCAGTATTGCGGCCACACACTGTGTGCACCGCCCCCCCTCGCCCCTTACAAACAGAAGGGGACCCCTCGGAGCTGGGCACACAAAGCGGTGTTGCTGGGGGACAGAGTGGCCTGGTGTGGCTCAGCATGAATATTCAAGACCACGAGTCACAACTCCGTGAATCAGGGGGTCTCCTCTATTTGTATTTAGCATTGTGGAGTCGCGAGACAACTTGCCATGATTAATTAATCCTTGGTGCTGCTGAGGCAGAAGGGGAAATAATTAGTGCGCAGTCACGAAGTGGGTCATTCTCAGGCTCTGAGTTAGGACTGGGGCACTTCGGTGGCTGGAGACAGAGAGAAGACTGAACTTGACTTTTCCTTTTGTGCCTGTGATCCGAGGAGTCCATCACCTCCCATCCCTGAAACTTTCTAAAAGGAGGGCAGGTGGCTGCCAGCTGTCCCTCACCCACACCCCATGACATCATCCTCTGTATCTCTAATTCATGGAAATTCCACCCGCTGAGATCCCCCTGCACCCTCCCCTGGCAGGACTTAGTCCCGACCCCACCGAGCAGGGACACCCATGGGAGCCCTCTCAGAGGTCTGGTTTCCCGGCTTCCTGGGCGGAGGAGGCACAAGCTGCTTAGCAGATTGTACTTGGCTGCTTGCTGTTGTTTTTCAGTCACCTCCTCTAGCAAAATTTTAACCCAGGCTATTGACAGCAACTCCTCAATTATCTATCACAGTAGGGGGAGCGGGGTGGGGGTCCTCCAAATATGTGGATTACCGAGATACCTCAGGCAAACTATTTAAAGGCTCAAACTTAAAGCCAGTAAACACAAAGGAACCATTTTTAATGAAAGCAGACCACACTTGTACAAGGAATCCCCCACCACACTGCTGTGAGTGCTGGCAACCACCTTCCAAGCCCAGTGCTCTTGAAGGCTGAGGTGGGAGGGGTACAAGTTCAAGCTCAGCCTGGGAAACTCAGAGAGAGCCTGTCTTAAAAAAAAAAAAATAGAAACTCCTAATGGTCGGTAGCTTAGGACAAAAATGTGTGACTTCTCACTGTGTGTGACATGGAGGCTGCTCTGGGGGCTGGTCCTCCCCCGCACCCTCCCACTGTAGGACTCAGCCTGAAGCAGCAGCCCCACGGGCGGTGGCTCAGCAAGGGCAGGGGTGCTGGTGGGTGCTCCGAGCGCCTCACACAGCCTCTGCTGGGCCTGGACTCGCACCCAGCCCACCTGCTCACCTGCTGCTGGTCAGAGCAAGCCACGTGCGCCAGCGCAGGTGCGGCCGGGCCGGCCAGGTTCTGCTTCTCTGGGTGAGGACACTGAATTCTGTTCGTGTCTCTGCTGGGGGCGGGGCAGCCATGACTGGTCACTGTGATACGGTCCACTATCCGCACTTCCAAATTAATCACATACTTTCCGGCCCTCACAGATTACTGCGGATGAATGATGTCACTGTTTTGTGACTCTGGACCGTCTTTATTAACATCTGTATCGCCCTTGGCTGTAACTCAGACTTTCCCTTAAGGGATACGGAGATGTAGAAAGCTGTTTGTCCAATATGTAATCAACTCCAGACTGACTGAAATTCCTTATGGACACTTTTCACAGTGATATTTTTACCTCCTTTGCTATTAATGATCACGTCAAATTCCTTCTGATGTATTAACCTCTCATCATTTCTCCTTCCTTCTAATATGCTAAGGAAAGAAATACAGCATTTTAGAGCTGTTTAATCTTGGCGTGAAGATGTTAAGGTCTCTCACAAGTGGGACACGTTGATGGCTTTACTGTGTGGACACTGTGACAAACGTTTGGGTCTGGGTGCTTCATAGGCTTATGAGATCCCTTCCTGTGTTTGCTTGTGTTTGTGTATTTTTCCTGGCTGGTTGACAATGCTGCATAAAGTCAGGAGAGAAGACTGGGTTTTGGAGTCAGTCCCAAGGAAGCGTTCCTGTGCTGCCACTTCCATTTAACGGAAATTTTTTTTTCTCAAGGTATTTGACTAAGCAATAATACCACCTGCTGTTTCCCATTGGAGTCCGCTTATTTTAATCGTCGCCAACATTTTAATTGAGCAGCCCTTTGTGGAGCACTTGTGCGAGACACTTCTTTAGGCACTGGTTAATGAAAGGATGAGAAAGAGGCCTGCCCTAGGTGCACAGCTCCAGACGGGCTGGGTGCAGCAGTGCCCGAGTGTGTGCGAGGGCCCTCATCCTGCAGGAAGGGTGACAGCCACTTTGAGAGGCCCCAGGCTTCCCCCAGAAAGTGCAAGCCCTTCGCTTTGTGTTTGCATCCCTCTGATCCCTGCGGTGCAATCTAAGCTTCACCTTTTTCAAACAGAAAGCAACTATAAGGCTGAGGCAGGAGGACTGCAAATTCCAATCTAGTCTACAGAACTGAAGACTTAGTGAGAACTTGTCTCAAAAGACTAACTAAAAACCATTAGGCATGTAGCTCAGTGTGAAGGCCCTTGGTTAATCCTCAGCAACACAAGAACAAAAAACCCAAAAAATCCTGCAAAAAGTCATTTTCTGAAGTCAAGGTGGATGAAAGCCAAATGTTAACTTAGATACTAGACGACTGTTTCTTAGCTAACATTTTCCTCTGTACTCTGTTATCCTCTGAAAGCCTCGTGTTGTATCTATAATGACTGAACAGCGAATCACCTTTTTCAGCGTTTAGATGGTTTCTTACAGCTTAATCCCAGCAGAGGATAGATTTGTTCTTTCATGGAAAAAATAGCTCCGATGCTCACAAGGCATCACAGTCTGCTGGTGTAAATGCTCAAATGTGCTCTTCCCAACTGATACAGGACAGTACTGTCCGCGGTAGGAGGCTGAGAAAGCTTTAGCTGAAACCCACACTCAGGTTTTCTGATGCTGAGACTGGTGGCTGTTTCCCCCCACAAGTCAGTTATTTGCCATTTTACCTAATCATTTTGGAAATAACAGCCGGCTCAGTCTTTCAGGGACTCGAGGTAAAAATGTACAAACTAATTTAATGCATAGATTGCCAAAGAAGAGCCATATTTGGTCCTAGTTCTAAGCCTTTTCATTGCTGCTTTTCACTGATACTGGTTTTAGGTTTACTTATACATTCCACAAACTCAAAATAAGAATACAGTGAGTTACAGAGTGAGCGATGCCTGCCGATAAGTTTAGAATACCGTTATGTGATTAGGGAGGACACCTTTTATAGAATCTCACATTTAGGAAAAAAAGAGTGTGAGCCTGCTGGTGGCAACACCAAGAATCCTGCATTCTGGAAGCTGAAGCAGGAAGGTCATGTGCTCAAGCCTACAATGGGAATTTAGTGATGTAGTGAGACCTTATCTCAAAAAAATCAAAGAAGGGGTAGAGGTAGGTATGGTTCACTGTGAAGACCCTGGATTCAGTCCCCATACTGAGAAAAAAAAAAGGATGTGAAAGCAGCTTGTTAGGGAAAAATATATCTATGAAATAAGATAAAAAAAACTCGAGGATTGCTGGGAATATAGCTCAGCAGCACAGTGCCTGCCTAGCAAGCGGGAGGTTGTGAGTTTGATTCCTGGTACGAAAACAAAACAAAACAAACAAGCAAAAAAATCTCAAGGATTAATAACTTGAGGAAAGACTTGAGGATGCCAATATTTTTAAACAATTTTTAAAATAAAATGATTTATTCATACTATTGCAAAAGCACGATATGAAATTCAATTTTTAAATAAGAAAGGGTTGCTTTGTAAGAAGTTAGCACCTTCTCAGTGGACAGGGGCTGGAAACATGTAATTTTCTAGGTAGGAATCATGGGGGAGAAAGCACTAGAAATTGCCAGTTATTTTTGAAAATTCATCTCACATGAAGCCATTGCATTGCCTGACCCTGGGGATGAATGTAGTAGAAGACACAGTCACATAGGAAACAGCAACGACACGGTGTAACTTTTCTTAAAGTAAGACACTGACCCCAATTTTTCTGTAAGTTCTGAGCTCTTCTCATTTGTTACTATTTGTTAAAAGGAAAACCTATTCTCAAGTTTGATGAAAAAAGTTCTAAATTATATAGTGCAGACTCCTAATTAGCTACCTCACTATTATTACCTTCTTCATTCATAAAACACTCTAATTTTACCTGCAGTGACAATGTGCCCAAATTTAGGTGACATTTTTTAGCTTTCCTAGTAGCTTTGTGCCTAAATGATTAAATTTGTTCCAACAAGATGGAATAAAATGATTGTGTGAAACTGTTGGATTGTTCCATTAAAGACTGTGCATGGCCACCTATGGTACATCATAGGCGGCGCCTGGGCAGCCATCTTGGACCATGAGGTAGGGGGAGAAAAGAAACCTGGCTTCCTGGTAACTAAATGCTGCAGCCCTGACAACCTGTCTCTTCTTTCCTCTTTATGAGAGAACAAAACCTTTTGGCAATAGGCACTATTTTGATTTTGGTTTTGTGTACATATTCCTAATTACATTTCCTGACTAAAACAAGTATTTTTCTTTCCCTCAGTCGACAACCATCTGAGGTTGAAAATATTAGAAAAACACATCCTTTTAAAGCAAACCAGAACAGTTTGATTTATATTTGGAAGAGGACAAACAACCACCTGTGGTTAATGAGACATTTGAAGAAATAAAGAACTACAAATAAATGTGTAATTACAACTTGTGGTAAGCACAATGAAACCCAAGGGGGCAGGTGAGAACAAGAAACCATCTCAGTAAACATGCAGCTCCAAACTATCTTTAACTAATATTGCAGGCAGTTTAAGGTTTCTGGGTCAATTAAATAATGTAAGGAATTTCTCATTAGTCATGGAACGAAAAACAGAAATGGATTCCTCTTTTATAATTTCCCAGGATTCAAGTAGATTTTATTATGGTAGAAATTGCTGGATGATAACAAAAGTCTGGAATTCTTCAGAAGATAATATACTAGTACTCTACCTGTACTTTTTTTTTTAAAAAAAATCTTGGATTTCATATTTCACACCCAAAGAAAGAGCTTCAATATTTTTAGAAAACAATGCTAGAATATTGCTATTCTCTAGACATTGCCATTATTTTTACCTAATTGCAAAATTTCATGCCGAATACAAAGACAACAACAAAACCAACTCCTGAACAGAAATATTGGCATGTGTTTATTTATAAGAAAAACCTATCTTTCTTCATTTGCAGATATGTTATATTTTATCTTTTTCCTTTTTTTACTCTTGCAAATATGACTTCTATTTTCACTTGAAAATAGGAATTTTGCCTTTACTTGAACTGCAAAGATTTTTTTAAAAAAATGTAAAGTCCTAAAACTCAAAGTTTCTATATTTTATAGGTTTATAGCAGTTTTGAAAAATTGCTTGCTTATCAGAATGTCCATACCACCAAAACTGATGCACAGATTTAATACAATCTCGATTAAAATATCAACAGCAGGGGGCTGGGGGTTTAGCTCAATGCCTAAGTGCCTGCTTGGCAAATGTGAGGGCATGAGTTCAATCTCCAGTACCAAAAAGGAAAAAGAAAAAAAAAAAGTGAAAATATCAACAGCATTCCTTACAGAACTAGAAAAATCAACCTTAAAATTTATACGGAATTAGGAGAGACCCAGAAGCAATTCTGCAAAGCAGAAATAGAGGGTGGAGAAACACCTTGAGCCATTAAGTCAAAAGAAAGCCTCTTTAGCAAATGGTGCTGGGAAAATTGGTCATGCACACACGAGATATTGAGCAGAGACCCATTCCTCTGGTCATGTACCCCCCAAAATAAAAACGGGTCAAAGATCTAAATATGAAAACAGAAACACTTAATCTGTTGGAAGATAAAATAGGCAAAACTTTTCCAGACACAGGAATAGACAAAGACTGCACAGGACACTAATTGCGCAAGAAATATCGAGAACTAACAAATGGAATGATATCAAATTAAAAGGCATCTGCGTAGCAAGGGCAACAACCAACAGAGTGAAGAGACTAACTGTTCCCCAGACAGACGGCTAACATCAAGAATATATAGAGACCTTGAAAATATCAGACCCACCCCAAAATAAAAGCAGGGGCAAATGAATAGACACTGCGCAGAAAAAAATGCAAATTACAGATAAATACATGAAAACGTTTTCAACTTCTCTGACCATCAGAAATGCAAACTAAAACAACACTGAGATTCTATCTGACTCCAGAAAGAATGGATACCACCAAAAAATCAAATAATAGCAAACGCTGGCAAGGCTATGGGGGAAAGGCACCCTGCTACAATATCGTGTGGCTGCTGGGCCGAGCCATCCCCTTGTCAGAATCCTCCTGAAAACGTGACAGACATCATGTTACAGTGACACATTAATACTCACGTCTGTAACAACACGATTCATAATAACTGAGCAACCTCTATCAATCAACAGGGGACTGGATAAAGAAAACATGATATTTGCACATAATGAAGCATTACTGTGCCATATAGAAGGATATATTTGAATCATTTTTAATAAAATGGATGCACCTTGAGACCACAAGATTAAGTGAAATAAATCAGACACAAGCTTAAATATTGCATAACTTCTCATATAAGAGACTCAAAATATAAATAACTTACAGAGCAAAGTAAAAGATGAGACAGCTAGAAGCAAGGAGATAGATCTTTTGCAAATGGGCAGAGGAGTGGGAAGGAGACAGGGGAGGGAAGGAATGAAGACACATCCTGTCCGTGCTCCTTTTCCCCAGGACGGATGGGATCATGAGGTCCTGCGAACATTACTGATGAGGAAGATTGTAAAGACTGTTCACATCTAAACCTCAGTGACATCTCTCATTAG
The DNA here is from genome assembly GCA_004027455.1 of Hydrochoerus hydrochaeris. Taxonomy (NCBI): domain Eukaryota; kingdom Metazoa; phylum Chordata; class Mammalia; order Rodentia; family Hydrochaeridae; genus Hydrochoerus; species Hydrochoerus hydrochaeris. The sequence continues at coordinate 130,311 of PVLA01004743.1, forward strand.
GATTGTATAAGTTCAAATGAATACACAACCAACATGCTATTCTTAGACTTGTGAAACTGATTCTACGACCGTTACTAAAATCCAGAGGTATCATCAATAAACTGGCAAAGTTTATAAGGTAAAACCTCTCTATCCCCAAACCAAAACACTTTAGTCAACCTGATTGATATTAAGCATCACGAAGTGAAAATCATTTGGTACCTTCAGTGTATCGAGGCCATGGTTCTCAAACCAGTTCATGCCATGGCACACCAAGGAGACAGTGCTACTGACAGACTGATGGCCAATCATGGTAAGTCGACAGAGCTACTCAGGTCCCGAGGGGACTCTGGCCACCCCAGCCCTGCCCAGCCATCTTGAGGCTGAAGAGCAGACACACCCGTACTCTCAGCTGGACACATCTGCACTTCACCTGCTGGGGGGCCATGATCTAGCAAGTTGAATTAGGCTATGAGAATTCCTAAATGTTGCTCTTACGTATTATTTAAAATATTACATAAAGCTGTTGAAAATAGCATATTAAAATCAGAGGCCTAATTTAAATATTTGGAAGTATGTGTTACAAATGGTGGTGTTTTTCAGAGTAATAAAAAAAAAGCTGATAAGAGTCAACCAGTGATCACTTAAATCTCCACATCACTGAGTTAGTAGGAAAAGTGACTTAGGATCTTAATGGTGTCTATCTCATTTGGTGACAAAACTATCTATCATTCAGTGAGTGGTGAGATTTGTTCTAGCACCTTCCTGCCTCCTTAGATCTGATGAACAATTTAAACTTCTGATTTGATCACTGAAAGGTTTCTCAATTGTGTTTCCTTTTCTTTGTTCCTTTTTATCATTAGCACAGCTCCCCCTTCCTTGACTCTTCTCCAAATCATTGTAATAAATTCTAATTATCAAGTTTTGCACAGGCACTGAGAATGCTTGTAGCTCACTGGTAGAATGTGTGCGGACCACGTGGGAGGCGCTAAATTCAATCCCCAGCATCAAAACACAACAACCAAACAACACCTTAACATTTTAAATCTATTCGGGCACTGGGGTAGTCTTCAGGGCTAACCTAGCCATGCCTTCTCCCTGTTTAAAGTTCAAGTCCTTCTCAATTGCTGTCCTGCTATTACAAACCTTCTGGGTTCAAGAACCTACTGATTTCTGCCTACCGACAGAATGCCGACTGATCCTTTTTGTTTCCTGCGAAAGTTCAAACCTGAATGAAGTCTTAGTTGACTTCTTCTTGACATCAGATTTCCTCCCCGCTAAATTACCTGTTCCTCTCTGAACTTGGGGGTTACCCTGTGCATTTTGGTGTCTTCTAATAATTATTTTCTCTTGAGTTCTCATCTGGAATTTGACACAACATAGAGGCTTAGAAATGCCTTTTAAATAAAAGAATGGAGGCCTGGATGGTAATATCCCATCTCTCGTTGGTATTTCCTCAATCTAAAATGAAAATATTTTAAGAAAGAAATTGGCTACCTCACCCCTCGTTATTTTCAGCCATATTTAAGTATCTAGTTAACAACTGCCACAGGTAAGACCTTTCCTATTTGCATATCATAGAGCATGTGAGAAAATTTGGACATTTAAATGTCTTTTTCAAATAGGCCGTGATCTTTCTTCTTGAAAAGCCTTTCTTTTTTCATTGAGCCTTGATTTCTCTAGAAGATCATCTATTCTTTCAGTACACTAGAAAAAAGACAAAAGATCTGACTTCCTTTCTAATCAGCCCGAAGGCTATTTCTTAACTTTTAATTTTGTGCTTTCCAAGAACAAAAGCTAAGGTACTTTGACCCGAAGGCAGCCCTCCCAGCCAGTTAGGTGGGGCGCCACAGGGGAGGGACCCCACTGCTGGACCTCGGCCATCTTTGCACAGACAGCCCTGGCCAGTAGAAGGCAGCCAGCGGCAGGGTTCAGTCCTTCCTGGATTATCTCACCTTGTTTTGGAAATAAAGCTTGCAAAAGCCAAGAAGACTCCAGTGCTGGAAGGTTTTGACAGGACGAGATTTCTGCTTTCTCTCTCTGTCCCATTTTGGCTTCACGGCTTCTTGCCAATTTCCTCTCCAGAGAAACCGTTCCCCAGCACCCTCCTCACCTGCTGGCTCTAATTCACTCCACTTCCTGTCTACCTGGCCGGCTGTGAATGTGGCGTCTTCAGAAAGGACACTGCTCTGACTGCTTAGCACTGTTAGCCTAAAGAGCTCAAACCAAAGCTGGGCCTGGTGGTGCACGCCTGAAACGCCAGTGCTCAAGAGTCCGGGGCAGGAGGATCACTGAGGGTTCGCGGTCAGTCTGGGCTACACAGTGACTTCAAGGCCAGCCTGAGCTACATAGCAAGACCCTGTCTCAAAAAAAAAAAAAAAAAAAAAAAAAAACACCACAGAAAGAAATCTCAAATCACATTTTTAGTCACTGATTGTAGGCAAATAAATGGGGCTGCTGAAAGAGTCAGTTCTCATGGCATCATGTAGGAGGACGGGGTGAGAAATAGGTGCCTTCATAAAGAGCCCAGTGACTGAAAAAGAGGATAGAGGCAGGCATGGTATGCAGACAGGTCATTCTGCTAATCTGGGAGGCTGAGACAGGAAGATTTCAGACTCAAGTACTAACTGGACAACTTATCTACACCCAGTCTCAAAATAAAAAAGGGCTTCCTAGTACTGCAAAAATAAAAAAAAAAATAAATAGATAAATGAATAAAAATAAAATTAAAAAGGGCTGGAGACGTAGTTCAAAGAAGGGAGTAGGAAGGATGGGGCCTGGGGGGGCAGTGGAAGGATGGACATAAACAATGTTTTTTTGCTTTTCTTTTTGTTTTTGCCTGAAACAATTCATTTAACTGAAATGCCGTACACTGACTTCCATTTATTTTGATCTATCTTTTCTCCATGGTAATTTAGAAGATCTTCAAGACAGTATGAATATTTCATAGACATCTGGCCATTTGGTATACAGCTGCACAGTACCTCACAGCTTTCAGCAAGAAAAACACCGAAGAGTAAAAGCCAGGCACAGTGCAAGTCTGCTTGGAATACCTGTTCCTGGGAGGTACAGGCGCCACATCCACGTCAGCTAGGAAAACCACCCTTACACCCCGGGGCGACTTTTAATTTTTAAGCAGGGCCAGGAAACCGAGCAGCTCCATCCCAGCCTGTGCCCTGCAGGCACAGGGGACGGCGCTGGTGCTCAGGTACTGCCCACCGTCCTGGCTGGGCAGGCCGAAGCTTCCCCGGACCCGGCGGCCTTTCTCGCCGGATTCCTTCTCTTTCTGCTCTTTCTGTGGATGTGTTTCAAGAAGCTGCCGCAACTCTCTGCTTGTTTAATATGCCTGATCCTCACATTAACCCTCTTGGCGAGTTTAACTTGCTTGTTTACAGCAATGCCCACAGCCTGCTGCGGGACACTGCAGACGCTTCAGTTGTGCCACAGGGACACTTGTGTGGCTTTCCTTTTTTACCCATTGGTGGCTACAATTTCACTGTTTTTGCAGTTTCCCATGTATTTAGACCAAGGAATAACCCTGTGTTTTCGAAAAAGCCTAGAGAACATTGCCTGGGTTCTTTCCTTTTCCTCTTTGTGGTTGTCATTTTGGCAAATTACTGGAAGATGGTGGTTCGGGCAGAAAGGAAGCAAAAATACACTACATGGACCGGACTCCTCCACCCCCGCCTCAGGCGCGAAACTAGCTGAGAGCAGAGCAAGGGAGTGATGCAGGGGGAGACGACGTGTGAGGAGGGTAACAGCATGTGCCTGAACGAACTTTCCGGAATGAATCTGGATAACCACTCAGAAGAAAGAAAAATAAATAAATAACTAAATAAGCCTGCAACATAGTACGCCATAGGTTTAACCCCCAGTGTTACAAAATATGAAATAAATAGCAAAGTAAAGCCCCAAACAAAAACAAACAACAATAAACAGCACAAAAAGCAGACATGGTGACCCTTGCCTGTAATCCTGGCACTAGGAAGGCTGAGGCAGGAGGCTTCCAAATTTGAGCAGACCACGATACATATGAGTTAAAGGCTGGCCTGAACTGTCACATGAGATACTGACTCAAAATGCAAATATAAAAACAAAACACAAAAACCCCAAAGCAGGCTGAGTATCTTCTTTCTTTAAAAAAAAAAAAAAAAAAAAAAGCCTTTTTCTGGGCTGTATAACCTTTCAGTTCCAGGTGCACAGTTAAAAGGGCCTGAAAAGGGGAAACTTCAGAAAATTGTACAATCAATGAGGGAAGGGGAGAGACAGTGCTGCTGTCATTCGACACGGTACAAGGCCCTACGTGTCCCAGACTCATTTCCAACCTGTGAATACTGAACCCAGCATCCCCACAGGCGCTAGGAGCTAGGGGCACCTTGCACATTTCTGCCACCGCAGTGCGTGAACTTTAGCATCAGGGAACCGCTCAGTGGGAAGGGGCAGCCTACCCAAATAACTCACATTGCTCAGGTACCCCAAGGTGCCCACACCTGTCCGAGAGGAGAATTGAGAAATTTTCTACCTTATTCAGAGGTCTATTCTTAGAGATCAGAAGCTGCTCTTAGGAAAATCTTTTAACAGAGTTATGCATATTTAGTGATAGTCTGCCCATAGAAATCCATTTCATAGGACACTAGGCTCTAGGACATTTCACAGGACATGAGGCTTAAGAAGAAAAAGATATTAAGAAGCAGTGTTTGAACTACTGAGCTATTGATGCCCTGGGATGGGAAGCAGCTATCAACCAGAAGACTGGCATTCATCTGCCCACCCTCTAAGGAGCCCTGCTGTGCACAAGCTGCTGTGAGGGTACCTGGAAGCCCAGGACGTGCACCGCTGAGTTAGTTAACCTCCTCCCTGCTAGAGAGAAGCGCAGAGTGTGGTGTGGAAAGCCAGCCTGAGGTCTTTCTTCTCTCAAGGCCCACGTGTGGCTGTGGATGTGTCCAGGGTGAGTCCAGCTTCCGTTCACTAACCTGGCACACGTGCCAGGAACGGTGCAATGACTGCCCACAAAACCAAGAAGGGAGGATGATGTCACCAATCTCCCAGCTGAAGGAACTGAGTACGGGGTGATTAGACAGCTTTGCTAAGGCTGCCCAGCTAGGAGGTGGGGACTAGCGGTGAATTCAGATGGTAAAACATCTAGACCTTTCCCAGACATACTGAGTCTCCGGCAGGGTCCCCGTGGGTGGAGCACAGCCTCCCACAACCTCACCACACCTCCCGGCGGTTTCCACTGTGAGTCCTGCCGCTGCAGCTTAGGAGCCGACGCAGTGGCCCAAACACTGGAAACTGCACCTGCAGTTGCTTTCAGTGAATAGATCTCTTCAAGAGCACCTAGAAAAAGGGAGATGCTCTGGGGCTCTGTCCTCAGCGACTGTCTTAAAACGCTTTCAGCTCGAGAGTGTGGCTAACAGATCACACCTTGCCGGACCCCCCAGCCGAATGAACCTCGAATGCAGAGGGGGCTGCTCATCACAGACAACAGATTCAAAGAGCAGATTGTCAAAAACACCTAAGTATCCTGGGATGTGTAGTAGGTCACCAGCTAATTTTCTTTTAAATTGCAAGTGATATTTAGGATCCCAAAGTTTATACGAAGTATAAACAGAGTGGATTTCCGCAGCATGTGTAATGATAGGGAGCAACATTCTCTTCTCAATCCTGTAAGCGCGGCTTGGGCAAGAGGCGGAAGATCCTGTCTTATGCACGACCAGCCCCTGCTGTTCTCTGCACGGAACAGACAACATACCGGGCGTGAGAACCAGCCATGTCGCGAGGTCTCGTGGCTGAGCTGGGTCCTGTAAAAAAAGGGATCGTATTTTGATCAAGTTGCTACTACCTCAGGGAAGCTGAGGCCCAAGGGGAGGCGCCGGTGCTGGTGTGCAGGCCTTGCACGGTCTGTGCTTGGGTCCGGACGCTGGCTCAGTGGACCTGCTGTGCCCCCTCCGCCCCACCTTCTGTTGGAATCTCACATTGCCTAAGCCAGCCTCACGGATTTTACATTGGTGGAGACAGCAGACTAGCGCCTGGCTTCAAGCACTACAATCCTACAATCTGGTTCTGGAAATGATTCGGTTCCCCTTTGGTAGCCCATGTACCTCTAGGAAGAGCCATGTGCCCGCTCAGGGAAGAGTCCTTTTCACTTCCATTCCCCCATTCTGTGATCGTTTTGAAGACTGACAAATGACCAAAATCAGGCCGGTGAGACTCACTTCCCAAGCTTTGCTGTCTGAGCTGTGGAGGAAGGCCATGCTCGGTTACTCACTCACTTAGGGTCGTGAGGCTGCGACCCCGGGGTGACAGCAGCCACACTGCCAACAAGGGGGCCCAAACATGCTTACCCATGTAGCCTTCCATAGTCTCCAGAGCTGAGAGACGCAGAAGAACACAAGAGAGGTCCCAGGAGGAGTGAGTTCAAACATTTCCTTCCCTTGATGCCTGAAGTAATTTGTGCTCAGGTTTCTATTTCAACCCAAAACATTCTTAAAGGATGTATAATTTTAGTTTAAAGAACTCACTTTTGGCCTGGCATAATGGTGGACACCTGTAATCTGAGCATTCAGGATGCTGAGGCAAGAGGATTGCATATTAGAGCCCAGCTTGGACCATTCATCAAGATTCTGTCTCAAAAAAGGGCTGGGGCTGTAGGTCCCAGTGTGAAGGTCCTGAGTTCAAATCTCAGTTAGGGCAGGGGGGACTTGGCTTTTGAAATTGAAGCAATCTGGGTGGTCTAATATTACTTCATTTTCAATCAGTGCACTCCTCGATGAATTATTTAAAATTTTTCACTTAAGTATTATTTAATTATGAATGATAATTTTTGTGTTTAGGGCAATTTAAAAATGCAGTTCTTGTTAAATATGTATGACATCAATTGTGTCAATGTAACAAACACACTCATTTCATAGGCTTGAGAAATCTGTACTCTTGCCAACCTTTCAAAATGCCCTTGGATAGTGCTATCTTATCTCATTTCTCTTAAGTCTCAAAAGAGTGGTGAAACAAAGTCTTATAATTCATTTATTTGTCAAGGAAATGCAGTCTATGACATTTGGAAGATCAAGCTGACTTCACCATTGTTGAAGTTTGAATTGCTAATAACGCAGACGGAAGGAACAGAAATGTAATAGCTCTGCCTTCCTAGAATAAATACTTGCTCTTGGGTATTATAAAACTGCAGTGCCTAGTAATGTTTCCAGAAATATATTCCTACTTTTTAGAGTTGACATCTTCAAGCACACTAAGATTCTTCTTTCTAATGGCGTATAAATACTTTCCTTAAAGACTGAGTTAATGTTAGATCACCCAGAAAAATATCGACCATGCACCATTTAGTGCTGTTCATTAAAGAATTTCTCAAAGAACTACTTGACTTTAAAGATGGGATTCTGTATTAAAGACATTTAAACAAATCATTTGAAAATGCTTCCTACATTTTCCAGTTTTCATCTGGCTTGTGCAGATTTCCTATTTCATTCGTAGCTACTTCCTGCAAGTAAGAAACCTCAGTGTATACTCTGTACCTGAGTGAGCGCTCGGACTCCAGCTGAACTTCCAGCACATCGATTTCCATGAGTCATTAACAGATTTCCCTAAACCATTGCAAACTTCCTTCTCATAACTGTGATATTCCCGTCTCATGGTTTTGGTCATAGGAATACAACTCCCTTAAGCCAGGAAAAATAGTTGACTTTACAACTGAACCTTGCAAATGTTTTCTTCTAGTCTGTAGTTCGCCTTTTAACTCTGTTTAGAGGGATTCAGGTTATTCACAACAAACCTTTTATTTTAATATTACAGTAGAGACAGATGGGGGGAAAAAACAAAAACAAAAAAACTCACATTCTTTCCTACTTGTTTGCTTTTGGAACAAATGGCCCAAGGACCAGGAGAGTTAGTTTTCCCCACTCTCCACAGCTCCATCAGACTCTGGCCTCACTGGGATTATACATACTGCTGAAGAGGATTTTCAACAGCTTTGGCACAAAATTGCCCCAATAGAAGAGTACATTAGACAGTGAAAACCAAATGACTGTTCTCAGTTACCTGGCCAAGCTTAGTTCTAATCTGTGATTTTCTTCACATTTGTGTATCCACATTAATCAATTTGTACATCTAAATTTTGTTTGTACTCATCATTATTCTAATTAGCAATAAAACTATTATATCTACATATCAAATGGAGTTATTTGCCCTCCTTTCTGTCTGCATTATTTTTTTTTAATTTTCTTACAGAAGAACACATTTAAGGATAAGTCCACATCTTTCCTTCTTTCAAAAGCTCTGCTCCTTTCCACTGAGAAGCCGTTTCTTTCAACAGTTATTAAAACCAGTGAAGCATGTGCTGTTGTTTTGGAAAAAGGGGTTAGTGATCTATCTGTTTTCACAGTGCCAGTGGGTCTGTTGTGTGCATACTGCCCCTTAGGGTTTTTTTTTGCTTATTTTTATTTTTATTTTTTTAAGACATGAAGGATGTTTCCTCTGATATTGAAAATTCTTTTAAGATTCCATGAAGCTTAGGGCCTTCTCATATGTATGCTGGTTTAGAAACAATTGGTTTAAGACTGAATGACTTGTTTCCTTAAGATCCTTAGGCAAAAAAAGAAAACAAGAAGGAGTAATGTGAGAGAGAATTTTATATTTAAATAGATGTGCCACTTTACTGAGAAGCAATACTTTGTTTGTTCATGTTCTTGATCAAAGAAGCAGTGATTCCATGACTGCTCTCACTGGTTCCCCGTGGAGTCTCAGCAAAGCTAGAAATGATGCCATCAGAGGTCAGAAGCCTGAGTGCAGCTCAGGTCTTGAGCTACGAGCTGTCACTGCCGCCCGGATTCGCATTCCCAAGCTTGGCAGCCGTGCAGACTGCCTCGTCCAGGGCTGGCAATTTAGTTAATCAGTTTAGCACTGCTGCTCTCTCCTGTTATGGGCCTGAGTATGGATTCACCACACACACAGAAGTAAGAGGAAAAGGTGTTCTTGGTAATTATGGAGAGAGACAAAGAGAAAAGAAAGAAAGAAAGAAAGAAAGAAAGAAAGAAAGAAAGAAAGAAAGAAAGAAAGAGAGAGAGAAAGAAAGAACAGTGATTATAATACACCTATATTTAAGAAATGATTCCAGAATAAAAAATACTTAAGAGCAACTACTTTGAAGATAAGAATATGCAATGTATTAACCATTGTTAATCTGTTAGTTTTGAAATTCTCTCACCTTTTTTTTCATTTTAAAACAAAAAAAATGAAATTAAAATGGAGGGTTCCCATGGAAACTGCTTTCAGTCATAATAAAACTGTTAGTTTCCCTATTAATTACTATAATCACAATTCTAAAGCAGACAAATGTATTGGCTGAGAAAAAATTTGGGGGGAGAACAATATGACTTCAGTAGATTTTACTCTGAAGGGATCAGATTGTGTGTGTGACAGCATCTGTCTACTAGCCTCTGTCTGGTGCTGGGCTGGTCTCTGGGAATAGGTACGATCCACTTAAACAGTGCATCTGCTAACCAGGGAAAGCCAGTGAGGTCCACCGAGGACCTTGGAAATGGCTACAGATAGCTATTTTGATTGTGGTTTCATCAATGTGAAGTTAAGGCTGAAAAGGCATCGCCATGCAGTTACAAGTAAGTTTTGGTTTTCTGGGAACTCATATTTTCTCACTGGTAATAAGGCCAGTGGTTGTATTTAATTATCTCCAAGGCTCATTTAGCAATGAATGTCTATAAATGGCAGAGTGAACCTTCCTGGTGACCTATTATGGATAAGATTCTGCGTACATGGTGGCTCTGCCCATCAGTGAGTATTCAAACAAAATGCTGTTCTCGATGTCATAGAAGGACAAAAGAATGACTATGAGAATCCAGCAAGACTCCTTAATTCTAGCTTTTTCGGCAGAGATCCTGCTGCTATCATAACTTAACGTGTTGATTACATTTATCTCGTCTCTATGTCTGGCCCTAAAGCAGAAGAATCACCCCGCATCATGAAGTGTGCCATGAACAGGCCGACAGTAGGTACAGTGCCAGCCCTTCACAGAGCCCACAACGATTCTAGCTCTTGATACCCACACCTTTGTGAAGCTTCTGCCCACAGACAGCATGGCTGACCTGTGTAGCAAATGCGACACTGCAGAGGACAGAATGTGACTTTGGAAGCTAAGTCCTAATAAAGTCCACAGCGGCTGCCTGTTCTCTTAAATCACCTGCTCTGCAGGGAATGCAGCCCCAGGGCAAGGTTCACACAGTAAGGAACCGAGGCGTCTTGCTGCCAGCCAGCATTGACTGGCCTGGCTCATGAGGGAGGCATCCTGGAAGAGGACCCCTCTGTGGCTGCAGGCCCGGTCTATATGTTGGGTCATGACCTCATCAAGAAGCCTGAAGTAGAATCATTCAGCCAAGCTGGTCCCAAATTTCCATGTGCAGTAATCAATATTATTTCAAGCCACTTACATTTTAGGGTCATTTTTAATGCAACACCAGCTAAGAAATACAATCAGTTTCTTTAAAAAAGTCTATTTTATGAATAATTGAGGTTGCCTTGCAATATTTTTAGTATGAGCTACAGTGCTGACTGTTGATAATTCATGAGAACAGCAAGTGGATGTGTCCTGAAATTTAGCATTACGTGTATCAGTGATGATCCGAAGGAGTATCCTAATGGGTCTTCCAGGAGGTCCTCACTTCTTGTCTTACATGCAAGCACTTTTCTAGCCCCAGCATAGCTGTTTTAGTAAACTTGGACTTTGGGGTCTGACAAGCTGGATCTTGATGTGGACTCTGTCATTTGCCAGTTGTAAGAACTTGCAGACGGTAATCTTTCTAGTTGTCTGTTTCCTAACAAGGAAAGTAAGAAATAGCCCTTACTTCACGGATTTAGCGAAGTTTAAATAAACTAATACCTCCAAGGCACTTGGGAGGATGGCTGGTACAGTACTGTTATTATTTATTAATTTTGTGGTGTTGCAGTTCAGATCTGGGAGGGGGGTTCCACCATTCAGCTGCAACCCAGCCCTGTTTTTGAGTCAGGGTCTCACTAAGTTTCGTAGGCTCAAACATGTGATCCTCCTACCTCAGCCACACCAGTAGCTGATATCTTACAGGTCTGTACCATTGAGTCTGGCTATTTTTATTGCTAACTTAACTTTCACAATCTAAGCAGTTTAATTATGCTGTAGTTTCTTCCTTTCTATGATCCATGGATTCACATGCCCCTCATCTAATCAAATCAAGTAACTCAACTCATCTTGACTTTGAAACCTGCAACACACAAAGGGGGACTATCTGACAGACCCCCTATCTGTCTTCTTTGGCTTTATCAGCTGTGACTACCTCTTCTCAGGATGGTTTTACAGCACCCCCATAACTTAATGCCACCCTATGTCAGGATACATGGATATGACATTTTCATCAGAGAGCAAAATTTTAGGTAACCAAATATTTCAATTTTCTGGTCAGAATTAGCAGTATGTAACAAAAAACAAAACAAAACAAAACAACAACAACAAAAAAGAAAAAACCAAGTCTGTTAAGAAAAAAATGAGAGTTGTCCCAATTTTAAAACAATGCTAAGAACATTCAGCCTTACTTTTCCAGTTTTCTCTTATGAAAGAAGAAATCAGAACCCACCGTGTCTTGAAGATTTTCCATTCTTGTTCTTCTTGGGTAGTGTGTGTGTGTGTGTGTGTGTTACAAACTCACACCATCTCCACAAACGTTGATCTAGTATGTCTCCAAATATTAGCATATGTATAACCCATGCAGAGCTATTTGGGTTCAATGGTGAGAGAGATGGGAGAACAGCAGGTGGTTTCATCAAGATCTCCCCTGAACCCTGAACTCCTCATTTCTTAGGTCAGGAGGTCTGTACCTCTGTGCCAAGGGTCACGCAGGGTAAAGGGTAAGAAGGCTGCGAAGGGTTAGAGGAAGATAGAGATGGCAGAAAAGAGTTGCTGGGAAGGCCAGAAAAAGACTGGATATGTCACCTTTTTCTTCTTTAATGTTAAAAGAATCTTTATCCTTTCAAAGCCAGCCCTCCTTCAGTTAGGAGTACTGGGCCAGGGAAGGGAGAGGGGGATTTTTAATCAAACTCTACCAGTTTCTGCACTCATGTCCTTCACCCCTATTTGCCTGTCTCCACCCAGTAGCACACCCTGAATGATGTTATTCAAGCAGTATTTTTCATCACCCATTTTTCCTTGGAATTCTTAGCGCGCACATGCACACACACATGCCCACACCAAGTGGGTAGAAACCACACAATGAAATTCTCATTCATTTTTAAGCCTTTAAGTCTGTGTGGATAATGGTTGTTTATTTTTCATTTAATCTATCTACCTACCTTTCTGTCTATCCTTTATTTACTTAGAAATGTGTGGAGAAAGACATCCTGTGGAGACACCTGCAGTGCTGGGTTTTGCGTAACTGGTGTAACTGGTATTTTAAGTAAACCGAAGCCTTATGCCTGCTCACCCCTAAGCTGCCCAGGAATCCCCAACCCCCGAGCCTGTGTCTTTGAGCATCTGGAATGAAGTTTTCATCCTCTCTGCTGAGCCTTTGTGCTTTCTGACCCGCAGTTCTTTTCTCTGACTCCACTGGTCATTCGCCTTGTCTTTTCATTTGCCCCCAGTGACACAGCTATTGTAAAGGTTTGTATTATTTTGGTTTCTACTATAAGGCTTCCCGTAGCAGTTTCCTAGCTTGAGTATCACACTTTCTCTTTGCAACCTTTCTGCTTTAGACAATTTACAGGCTGATCATATGATTGCAAACTGTTAAAATGAAGCTTCAAATGCACGCTGCTTCTGCATGTGTAGCGTGTCCCTAGAGAGCACTTCCATGTCCCCCTTGGCAGAGCCACCAGCCAGTCTGCAAACCTGTAAGGGATGTGACGCTGCTAGCGGATGCCGGACAGGCACTGTTCACACTGATACTTTACTGTTTGCATTTCTAGAGTTTAAGCACTTTCGGATTAGTTTTCTCTTTCAGACATTTACAGGAGGCTGTTATTAGTTAATTTATTTTTGCTATCTTTCCCTTGAAGCTAATCCTGTCACTCCAGTGAAACTTAAGTAGCCACTCTATGGGAACCAGGGATCAATTTTTTGACATGGAAGCATTTTTTAAGTTGACTGATAAATTTTCACAGTAATTATTTCTAACAGATTGATTAATAAGACAAAATTTAAGGAAAGATAGATTGATTTTTGAAAGCAAAAGTCCATTTTTTTTTTTTTTTGAGGTGGAGGTCTTATTATCTAGATTGGCCTGAAACAGTTCATCCTCCTGCCTCAGCCTCTTGGGTTAGAGGTGTGTGTCACTATACCTGGTTTAAAGTCCATAAATTTAAATTCTCCTTTGTATCAAAACTCAGTTACTGGCTTAGGAAGAAGCACTTTGTCTTTGGAGGGGACTGAGGAGGCACTTTCACTCCTGAACGTTACCTCTGGAGGAAAAGCATTTTGTTGCATCCAAAGCACTGGGTGATAGGAATGTCGTTGGAATACACAGCCACCCTCCTAAGCATCCCTAAGCTGGCAGGAGCTGGCAGGAGCCAGGCGTTTGGTTACATAGCAATTTGTATTCCCAAGCATTTTAGTTTTGGGGAACATCTCGCCAATTTTTATATTAATTTCCAAGTACTTTCCTGAAGTAGATCAAATTCTAACAAACAATAGTGTTAGGGTTGTCCCGCACTAGACAGCTTCAAGAAATTTGTGCCAAGTGCTAAAAACTCTTCTTCCAGCCTCAGTCTTCCCTGAAGGTGCCGTCTCTCCCAGTCACACCAAGAGCTTCCATACTGTCCCTTGCTGTGGTAGCTTTGGCTTCCACTGGGGCAGTATCGTGGCCACCTCAGATCTGAAGCTCCCTGAGAACAGAGCCCTGGGCTGAGTACTGTGTCAGGGTCCAGAATGGTGTCCTGGTGCATCAGATGCACATGGTCTGCTGAATGCATGAGGGAGACTGTGGTATGCAGCCCATGGAATCTGCTTTGCATAACACGAGCTACCTAGGAAGCTTACTGCAACTTTTATAACATTACTATTTATAGTAAAGTACAAAAGCAAGATGCTAATTCATTACGATTCTCTACTTACTGCTGTTTTCTCATTTGAGTATTTCTTTCTCCCCACTGGTTTTCCTAGAAAAGTGAAAAGAAGTTTCCTCGGGTTTTACTGACTTTTAAAATGTCACTTGCTGTCATTCTGGCCTCTGCTCACCTCAGACTAAGGTATAACTTACAGACATGAAGAGGAAAATTACTCCAGGGAACTTGTGCCTGACCCTCTTACTCTCTTCCGCTCTAAGAGAAAATAGGATTTGTTGCCACTATGAAACTGAACTCACAGGATTTGGGCCATGGACCACTTTCTGAGTATCTAAGGGCTCATACTGGTTTAGAACCTGCCACGGTGCTGTTTCTGATTTCCAGGCAGTTAAAAAAAAATGTTTCTCTGGCATCAAGAATGGAATATGGCACAACTACGCAAAAATAAAAATTTGATCATCTCCTGTAAGCTGTCAGCAGTATAAACACCATGAATTACTTCTGTGGGTACAAAGTCTGCATAGCTATCACTGAAATAAGTTGATTTCCAAATGTTCTTTTATCGGAGTGAGGAGAAGCTGCCAAGCCATAAAAGGGTAATAAAGCCGCTATTATACATCTAAAGCACTGTCTGCCACCTGCCTTCAGGGAGTTCAGTTTTTTCCCAGGGATGATATTTGGTTTATTATTGCCATAAAATAAGCCTGGACCACCTATGTTTAAATTGCATTCCTCCTGTACTTTCTAAGAATCTTCTTGTGTCATTTCACTGTAAAGCAAGAAGTATAAGTTGTTGGGCATCTTGATACTTTCTGGTGAAGGAGAAGGATCTCATTTTGGCAAGCTGTTATGTTATACCCAATGCAATCATTTACCTAGGTGTGTGTGTAACTACGTTGTCTCTGAATACAGATTCGGACATAGCCACTGAATGAATGTCACGCCGACACCTTTCTCAAAGCCTTCCAGCCTTCCTCCCTTCTGTCTCCCCCCATCATCTCCATCTCTCTCTCCCTCTTCTTTCCTCAAGTCTGTTGTTAGCTTCTTTCTCATCTTATACAGAAGTTAACTCTTGTTATCAGATTACATAGCAAACTATTTCTACAGTTATCAACGGATCCCCAGACACCACCCCTCATTTCTAAGTCATTTGAACTCCTGCCCCTGTCTCTTCCCACAGGGTTTTGTGGGTCTGAACCCTCCAAGAGCTGGAGGTGGACATGAGATCCGTTCTGATGCCTCTCTCAGCCCCAGCTGCTCCCTGGGTCTGCGCACCTCCTCAGACCTGGGGACCCTTCTCTTTCTCACCCTCCTGTGTTCGTGCACCCAGTTTTCTGACCATCACCCTCCGCTGCCATCCTTGGGCTTGGCAGACCTCATTAGTCACTGGATTGGGTCACTGTCCCTTCTTCTCTCAGTCTCTTCAGTCCCCCTCTTATCAGACTAATAAATTTACCCAGGCATTGTATCGGCCCTTTGCAAACACACTCAGCTCGCTTTCTTCTCTGTCACTTCGCTGCTTTCACTTGGCCAGCCAAACCCAGAGTTAAGTCCGGCTTCCTACCTAGTCTGTTGTCTGTACCTGTGCGACTCTGTGTGCCTGGTGAAAACCGAAAGGTTGCCCGCAGTGATCTCAGATCACATTCAGCGCCATGAACCTGAGGGAGGCCCTCGATGCCACCGTCAGACGTCACCTGCGAAGTCAGGTATCCTTCCTTGCTCTCAGGTGTCCAGTTCACACCTTCTCCCTCCTCACACTTTTCTCGGACCTGCCATCATAACCTTGCTTCACACCTCACTGAGGAAGTGGAAGGATCGGAGGACTTCCACAGCCCCAGAGCCCCTGCTCTGCCTGCCTCCTGGTTTTACTCTACTTTTCTCATCTATTCGGACAGATGAGTTATCCTGTTCTCTCTCGGGAGCTGATTCCTCTGCCCCTGTAAAAGGGTCTTCCCCTTGCCTGTTCAAATGCATCATTCCAGCAACGCTCACCTCTTTTGCCCAGGACTCAAAATTTTACTCAAAATGATATGGCTCTGATTACCATCTAAACATATTTTCTTTATCATTTTAAAATATTCTTTTGGAGTGGGGTAGGAGGACCCAAAAATACTCAGGACTTCACACTTGCCAGGCATGTGCTGCACCGCTGAGCTTAACTCCCTGGGCCCCAAAACGTTCTTGACTCTGCCGTCCCATTTCTCTGCTTTACTGGCAGAAAACTTCTTGAGCTGCCATCTCTCTGTCTTAGTTTCCCTTCTCCCATTTATCTCCCGCTTACCTTCCTCAGAGGTTCCCTCCCTCCACCTCTCCAGCCCTGCTCTCCATCCACGCCACCAATGACCTTCACAGTCACTCCTTAGCCTTCCTCACGCTGCATCTGCCAGCTGATCTCTCTGATCTTGAAACACGGGCTTCCTTCAGATTCCAGAGAACCAGGAACCCTCCGCCCTCGTCTTCCTCCTACCTCACTGTGGCTCTTTCAAGTATTTCCTCCCCTCATTTCTCTTCTTTTCTTTCATCTCTGGATGCTTAAGTATTCCAGGGGTTGGACCTTAGTTCCTTTCTCTGTCTATACTCACATCCTTGTGGATATCATGTAATGACTTCCAAATGCCACCTCTGTTTCCAGATCCAGAGTCAGGAATCGAACTCCCTAATTAATGACATTTCCATTTGGAGGTCTAAGAGGCATTTCAAACTAGACCTCCAAAACTATGAATTCCTCTCTCTCTTTCCTTCCTTCATTTCCTCCTGCTTTGCCACCCTCTCTCCGTCCATCTCTCCCTCCCTTCTTTCTGTTTTTCACCTACTCCATCCAGTTGATGAGGCAATAATTTCGGCTCAAAAGGAGCTAGCATCTGTCCACTTTTACTACTTAGATTTCTGTCATCAAAGGCGGAGCATTATTGTTTTTCCAGTAGCTGAGTGTAAGTCTTTTCTTCTTAGCTGTGTTCATCTACCTTCTGCATGACAGAGAGAAACTTTTGAAATACAAATTAGAATGTTCTATTCCTTTGTATAAAACCCTGTAATGACTTCATTCTCATCCAGGGAAATAAAATCCTTCTTATGGCCTACATGTCATGTGCTGGCTGACTCTGTGCCACAGTGGTCCCCAGTGGTCCCTCTGCTGTGTAGGTCACAGTGTCTTGAGGCTTTTGCTCTAACTTTTCTGTCTGGAAGCTCCTCTTTGTTACTCCTTTCTTTAAATCTTTGTCCAAAGTTTACCATCTCAGAGTCTTCTCTGGGAACTCTTATTTAATCTATCCTAATCTCTAATTTTCCTCCACTTTTATTGCATGGGACCTATTATGTTCCAATAGATTATTTATATATTATGATTAGTTTTGTCGCCTGGCTTTTGCTACTAGAATGTAAGATCCATAAAGTTCCAGAGCTCTGACTGTTTTGCTCACTTAGACACCCCATACTTCTAGCTCGGCTAGCTACCATAGTTTGGATCTTAAATGTCTCCCAAAGGTCCATTCACTAAAGGGCTGGTCTAAACCTGTGACACCTTGGAAGGTGAGGAAGTGCGGTCTTCAGGAGGCGGGGACTCATGAATGGAAGGAAGGTTATCGGGATGCTCTTCAAGCCCTATGGTGACCCTGGCCCTTTTTCTCTTTCACTCCCTCGCTGCTGTGGGATAGCAGTTTCCTCTGCCACGTGCTGCTGCCATGTTGTACTGTGCCACCAAAAGTCACAGGGCTCACTCACTAAAGTCTAAATCTGTGAACAAAAGCACACCTTTTCCTTTCATTTTTACGCAGGGTCTCACTAGAGTTCAGACTGACCTCAGACTTGCCATGGAGCCTAGGTTTGTTGCCTCCATCTCCAGAGTGCTGGGATTAAGAGCACGTGTCATCAGACCCAGCTCAAACCTTTTTTTCATTATGTGTTTTTCTCACGCATTTTGTCACAGTAACAAAAAGCTAACACACATGGCGTATAGTGATGCTCAATAAATATCTGTTGAATTGACAAGTATGTAAGTGAAGGAAGATACAAAGGGTGGAAATTAGTTAAATTTCAACCCTGAGGGAAATGACATTTAAAAGTCAGTGATTTAAGTTTGTGGTTCCAAAACAGTTTAAGAAGTAAATGTTTTATTTCACTTTGTTTTTTCCCCCAGCATTTCCCCCTTGGTTACATTCTGAGCTATTTACTTGAAAACCCTTTTGTTGAGACTTCAAAAGGCACTTTTTTCCCCCCAAAGTGCTCTGCCTGACACTAGAACCTCCATTACTAAGACTGTCTGGTTTCTCAATTAGAACAAATTCCAAGTGGCTGAGAAATTCTCCCCACACTGTCCTGGAACAAGGTGTTACTGTGCCTCTTCATCTCCTAATGATTATACACACTCTGGGGACATTTAATAAGAGCTTTTTGAAAGATGGAAGAGGTGAGTGGCCTCATTTTAGAGTCTGACATAAAATCAGAACTCCACGCAGGTTCATCCAAAAGCCAGGCCAAGTTCTGTGTGAGCCTGGCTCCCCCAAAAGCGAACCCAAGCTGATAGGTCACTTCAAATGGAAACTATGCAAAATTCAGTGGCTTCATGTGGTTTCAACCCCAAACCAGGTGGAACCTGAGGCTTTGGCAAAAGTTTGCTTTAAATTCTTAAGTGGGGAATGTAACCAAGGGGGAAATGCTGGAAAAAAACAAAGTGAAATAAAACCCTTACTTTTTAAACTGTTTTGGAACCACAAACTTAAATCACTGCCCTTTAAACGTCATTTCTCTCAGGGTTGAAACAAGTACAATGATTACTTTGAAAAATTTCCCACAATACCGCACCAGTTTTTTGTTATCCTATATCAGAATCTCAGGAGTGCTTAATACGCATGTGGAGATCAAATTATTATTTCCACCTGGTAGGTTGTGTAATCGGAGAACAAAGATGAAAAGGTGATTTGGCGAAGGTTAACTAGAAGAATGAACCAACAGAGCTGACATCTCATTCACAGCAGACTTCCTGACCTAAAAGCCTGCTGCTTTTCATTGATAGAAAACAGAAATATGGCCAAAAAGGAACAAAAAAGAGTTTTAAAAATCTTGCAGATTGAATGACAATTAAAAACTGTGTTACTGATAATAACATTGTCTGAATCCAGTTAACCTACAGAGTAGGTAGTGTAGTGTGTGCATGCATGTGCTTGCACGCTTGTGCTCTTGCACACTACTAGAATACTTCTGAATTTGAGACTGTTTAATAAAATAAAGTACCCTAATTATAAGAGATGTGCCCATTTCTTGAGACTTTCAACACATTCCCACAAATGCTGCATTCTTCTTGACACTGACCTTTCTTATATGAAATCTGCTAGTCAAGTGTGATGTTATGGATTTACAAGGCAGGTCATCTAATCCTACAAACCTGGGAGACTGAGGCAGGAAAGTCACAAGTTTAAGCCCACTCTGGGCAAGTAAGCAAGACCTTTTCTCAAAATTAAAAAATGGGAAAGGGCTGAGGATGCAACTCAGTGCAAAGGTCCTGAGGTCAATCCCAAAAAAAATTTTTAAAAGAGAGATAGATGCCCTTTAATACAAAAATGCAGGACTTCTTTGCTTCTGATTGCTGCCATTTATAGAAGTCTGAATGTAATTCTTCTTTTGTAAATTGACTTTTTGATCTTAGGAAAATAGCTAGAGAGACTTTCAAAAAGCCAATTCAATTTAAATGAAAAGCCACTGCAGTCCTTTGGAGGACTAAAGTAAATGACACGCAGTCTGGAAGTTTATATAATCCTGCTATATGCTGAGAGGCAGAAATCCTGAAGGTGGGTGCCACATTCGCCAGCGTTTTGGGCTGAATGCTAAAAACAGCTTCTCCTTCTACTTTTAATTGTAGAAGACTTGTCATTACTGTCCTCCAGTAGCTACAAAGATGTAATCTTCGCTTGTGATTCAATCTTAAAGGATGTAAGTAAGTTTTGCATGGAATCACTGCCACCCTCTCACTGATCTCTAGGTAAACAGGTATTCAGTTTAATATATTTCTCTATTGCTTAGAAAGGCACATGTTACAGAAGTACTTAGATATTTATTTCAACATCTCAACTAAAAGTGGGCATCCTAACTCTTGTGCATTGCCTGAACAATAATCCTTTCATCCAGTTGTATGTGAGTGCTGGACTTCATGTCACCTATGGGAATGCAGAGGTGAATGGGCCCTGTCACGGCCTTGAAGGGTCTTACTATCTACTGGAGAGAAACAAGGTAGAATCAGAGTTTGAAATCAAATGTGGCAGTCGTGACTACAGGTATGATGGAGTCACTGGTGTCCGCCTGGTCTCAGAACACTGGACA
Organism: Hydrochoerus hydrochaeris; assembly: GCA_004027455.1. Taxonomy (NCBI): domain Eukaryota; kingdom Metazoa; phylum Chordata; class Mammalia; order Rodentia; family Hydrochaeridae; genus Hydrochoerus; species Hydrochoerus hydrochaeris. Next base: position 150,648 of record PVLA01004743.1, read on the forward strand.
AAGGGCTATGTGAAGCCACTATCTGTGGCATGGAAAGCTGTGACCCTCAAGGGAAGGGACCCAAGTGACACACATCCCACTGGTGGTATCTCCTGCCCTGGTACACAGAGGCGAACCTAGGTGGAGATAAATGAAGAGAGAGTGCTATTCAAGGAGTGTCACAGAATGCGTCAGACAGAGCATGACAGGAGAGAGCCACAGGAAGGAGTCTAGGGTCCTGTATGGGTCCCCGCATGGCCTCGGCTGAATTCTGAGCTATAAATGTGTAGAATGAGACTCTACAACTTTGGCAAAAGGATGATGACTAGAGGGAGAACAACTTGATTGCACATGGCAAGGAGACACCCAAGTGAACAGAGAACACAGATAAGGCAACTCACAAGCACAGGTGAGCAGAGACCTGGGCAAGGCACCGCCTCGGAAGCAGAGCTCAGGGACTGACCATGAAAGGGGGGCTAGCCCCGCTACTGAGGGACACGCTTTCCACGAGCGACTGATACACCAGTGCCTCAGCCGCCTGCCAAATCAAAGCCCAATATTCTTTAAAAGAAGAAAACCAGACACTCCATACTGTCATAGTAACAATAGCCCATAGCCAAACAACTACTACCAATACGTGAAAAAGCAAGAAAATGTGACCTGTGCCCCAGGAGAAAAATCTGTCAATAAAAGGAGACTCAGAAGTGACAGAGAAGATGGAATCGGCAGATGTGGATTCTCAAATTGCTATTATAAATATGCTCAGGGGTTTTCAGGAGAATGTAGATGTTATGAAGAGGTAAGTGGAAAATAGTCAAAAGAACCCAAGAGAGTTTCTGGAGCTGAAAAGTACAGTGTCTGAAATCAAAGGCTTTTTGAAGAAGTGGCCTGCGTCTCGGTGACAGGTGGAAGATGAGGGAGGAACTGCTCTGGGAGCCTTGCAGAGACTGGAATCTGGGCCCACTGAACCCTCAGAACCTGCATCAAGATGTCAAAGAGGTCTTTCATCACAGTGATCTTACTGATCATTAGTTTTATTTGTTAATATGTGTGAAATCACGGCTAGATGGGGGTTGAACAAAGGTTAAACAAATTTTAAAAGTCGGAAAATTGAAGATTAAAAGCTGGTTTTAAAAAAAGCAACAATAGGAGCTGGGGGCTTGGTTCAGCGGCACAAGCGCCTGCCTAGCAAGTATGAGGTCATGAGTTTGATCCTTGGTAACAAAAAAACAAACAAAACAAAAAAACCCAAAAAACAAAACCCAATAATATATGTATGCTGACAATATACTCCCCCAGTATGTTCCCATTTATCTTGCCATTTGACCCCCTCGATGGTGGTTACACATGTGCAAAGGTGTGTTTTAAGTGTGTAAAAGCGAGGCACTGTGGTTGCTGTTGTGTGGGTTCCACAAAGCGGAGGCTGTGCCTGATTGGCTTCTCCAGAGTCACTGGTATTCTGACTCTGTTTACTTTTTGGAATTCAGAGACAGACTGACATTATCCACCTTGTGTATTACTGGGTCTTTACATTTTCACGTGTGATAATAACAGTTACCAAGCACGAAGCAGTTTACTAAGTAATAGGCCTTGCTCGATCCTTTACTGTATTTGAAATTGTCTTAACCTCACACAGCGAGGGTGGTATTATTCCTGGCCTCTGCTTTCCAGATAAGGCCACTGAGGCACACAGAATTGAAGTCACATTTAGAAAATGGTACAGCAGGGACTCAAATCTAAGCATTCTGGCTCCTTAATTCTGTATCTAAACCCTGTACCACACTTCTTTCATGGGTCACTATAAGTTAAGGGGGGGTAGGTTTTCAATTTAGGAAGACAGAAACCTTTTCAGATGGTAACTTCTGCACTCTTCCCAGTCTCCCTAAGGTAGGGAAGGCTTTTCTGTCACATCACTGTAACATACATCAGTGTGTGTATTTTCAGACATTCACACATTTTGCTGCTCAGTCTAGCTATCGTTAGAATCAAGGAGAGGCACAGTCCTGCTGCCTATGTGAATCAAGGAGAACAAAATTCACATGTTTTGATAGGATTATTGCCTGTCACCTCTAAGGGTTAGTTGTCACCAGAATGGTTGTTCACGCATGTATACACAAGCCATACAGACTGTCTTCATATTCCCACAACCAGAGAGCAAGTTCTTTAAAATAGAGGATTCCCAGCAGGAAATATATACTGCATTCTTCTCTTTTCACCCAGAAGGAACATTTCAGCACTTATAAATAATAAGCCGATACAGTATGAGACACAGTTGAAAGAAGTACCTGTATAAATCAATGCTTGGGGTGGAAAAAGCAACAAGAAAACAGAATATTTCCCTGAGAGAAGCCTTCTTGTGGCAGGAAATTGTGGTCAGAAGTATGTTACTTTTAGCCTCTGGGCTCTGTCTGAGGGACCCAGGTGATGGCAATTTCTCAACCAGTTTAGTGCATGACAAGATCCAATCAACAATGAAAAAAAGTAACCAGGCCACCGGAAGTTAGTCTTATACTTCTTTTTTCTAATAGCAAAGATGATCTGGAGTCAACATTTAGTTGAATTCCAACAACGAGACACATACAATACATGGCTATGTGTTTCATTTCTAATATAAATGAAATACTGGTAGGGATTATTCATCCTATTTTATTTTTTAGTGTTTTAATTTTATCAGTGCATTGGATACATAGTGATAATCCTAACAATTCTGTAGTACCTCTTCTTTGCAAAACATTTTTGAATTTTTTTCCAACCATGAAAAAATATGCATTGGGATTAGTTTACTGGCAGTGAGCCACACAAAGCTAAAAGAATATTGAAGGAGAAATTAGGCCCTGGGAACAAAGCAGTATTCCAGGAACTCATAACTACCACAAAATATCTTAGCCTTTTAACATTATAGCAACAGGTTAAGTTTGAGTGGCTTCCTATATTGCTTCCCCCTAAAGTGCTTTCACATTCCTTATCTTAGATTTACAGCAGCTCAGTGAAGGAAAGGGCATCTGTGCATTCTAATTTGGTAGAACGTTACGGAGTAAATAAAATGTCTAAAACCAGAACCCAAGTCTTGATTCTCGGCAGTGTTATTTTGGGGAACAGAACTGTGTGACTCACTCGACTATGCATACTTGTCATTGGGAGAGACTCAAGATATCCAAAACCCTCCTAGCAGGATGCTGACCACTCTGAAGGTCGCTGGGCCACGTCTCGTGGCCACCATGCATTGTGCAACATTGTCACACTTGTGCTTTGGACAGGGATAAATCTGTAGGCTGTAAGTGGAATTAATCTTTGGAATATTCACATTTTAATGTGATAAATAAATGCTTTTTTGATGTTGAAAAGATATCAAATCACTTCTGTGCAAAAATATTAGAGGAAATTATTTTTAAAGTAATTTTATGGTGCATCCCATCATAAGAAGCCACGACTAACTAATCTGCTTTGTAAAGAGTATCTTTGCTTAGAATAGCACCTGTGGTTTGCACACTGTCAGTAGGTCATGGACTTAGTTGTCTTCAAAGGCTACCAAAAGTAAGCTAAAAAGCAATTTAAATATTATTTAGAAAACTTGGGAACTTCTGATAGTGCTGACACTTTGAAAATATTTTAGTTACTTTTAAAATAATTATCTTCCCTCAAAGATATTATAGCCAAATTACCCATCATTTAAAACAAAGAGGTAAAGCCGGGCACAGCAGAGCACACTTCTAGTCACAGTATGGGGAAGGCTAAGGCAGGGTTGCCATGAGTTCGAGGCCAACCTGAAATACACAGTAAGACTCTGTCTCAAAAAGTCAAAAGAAAAAAACCAAGCGCACACGTGCACACACACACACACACACACACACATGACATGACATGACATGCATGGTGGTACACATCTGTAATCCCAGCACTCTGGAAGCTGAGCAAGAGGACTGCAAACCTGAGACCCTGACTCAAAATAAAGTTTTAAAAGGGCTAGGGATGTGAGGCTGTGGGTTCAATTCTCAATACTATGGGAGAAAATACCAAAAATCAATAATTTACTTTAGAATTTAACAAAAAGGGACTCCTTCCTTCAAAATGCCCCTTTTACATTTTGACAGTCACATTCAAAGCAGTTTTCAGATAGATTTGTCCCATATCCATCACATCTCTCTATCCTACATTATGATATCAACTTTCCTAATAATTTGACAGCAAAGTCATAATACAATGAATTGCCAAGGTATTATAATTTATTTTTTTTACATTTTCATGCAGTGTACAAAAAAGACCCTGACGCTGGATACATACATATACCCAAAGACTAGTGATTTAACAAAAAAAGGAACATTTTCTAAAAATTCTCCAGGCTACAGATGCCAATGTAAAAAAAGCCTGAACAATTCTACTACTATACTCCTGGAGATAAAAAAGAAAGCCTCAGCCAATGCCTTATTTCTTTTAAGCTCTTTTAATGCAATAACAACAGAATCTTAATAACAGGATTTGACCTTTCCACCTTATTATTCCAGGGATGGCTTCTTCGAAAGTCTACCCTTCATCTATAATTATGATGTACTCTTGTGAAATCTAAGCAGATAAATGAGGTCAAATTAGGATACCACTGGGAGAAGGATCTTAAAATTGAAAGTATTTGCCACAGGAACTAGAAACTCAAAATCAACACAGATCAAATGCCTCTTCTGTAAGCAGAATTAATCAGCCCTATTAATGCTAACATAACACAAGGCAGCATTTCTTTTCAGAAAGTGACTTCCTGAAAGTTTCTATTGAGGAATACATTCTGTCTTAACTGTAGTATGCCATTCAAAAGTGTCCTACCAAAAAAGAGGCCTCATTTTAAACATCTGGCCTGCCTCTGCATTGTATAACGGCATTGTTTCTCTCAAGTGAGTCTGTGGTGAGAACTTGGACCCCTTGTCTATTCTAAACTGTGACACGGTGACATTAACCAAAGCTGGGAACGTAATGTGGGCTGTTGCACCACAGGTCAAGATGATTCTGCGGGTTGGGGGGCGGTGGCTTGGGTGGTGTGGGGGCCAAGGCTTCATGAGATCGGGCTTCTTTGGCCTGAGAAACACCACAGCAAAGTAATCTCTCAGAACAACTTGCCATACTGAGCACAGACCAAGACTATTGTTGTGTGACCCCATTTCACTGCAGTGATTGTCCGGGGAAAGAATGACATCATCCCAATTCTTTTTTCTTGACAGTCACTCGCATCCTCCAGCCCCATCCTCATCATAATTAAACTCCATCCCTCCGCCCTCAGGAGAATAACTATACTCCTCTTAACTTCCTGCTCAGAAGTAATCATCGTGGCAAGGGCGAAGGGTTTGCATCTGGTCAGTCAGCATCCCTGCAGCCTGTTTCCTCACCACATCAAACAAAGCAGCACGCTGGCGGTAGCTGCAGCGTCCTGGGAAGGCCCTTTGCAGGCACGGGTGGTGGCCAGATAGAAACGAGAGGGCCCAGCTGAAGATGGCACTCTGGGACACGCACAGCGCTTCTCATCCGATTGACCTCCGATATCTTCTTTGAACACAAACTCGGCAGGCTGGGGATGTAGCACAGTGGTATAGCTCTTGCTTAATATACGTAAAGCCCTAGGTTCAATCCCTAGCACTGCAGAAACAATAAGCAAAAATACCCCCTCCAACTCACTGACTCGGAGGCCATACTGCCCGCACAGACCCGCTAACTATGTGCACACAAATGCGCGAATGTGTGGGCATTTCTATACTGGCCCTGGTGTATCGCTTAGATCTGTGCTGAGACACGTGCCAAAGCCTTTTAGTCTCAAAGAACCAAAAGGAGGCTGCAAGGAAGACCTTACTCCAAGGAGGAGACAGGAAGCATGTGGTCATATATACCTATAATCTCAGCACTTGGGAGGCTGAGGAAGGAGGACTACGGGTTCACGCCCGAACTTCAAAACCAGACCCTGTCTCAAAAATACAAACACCACAGCAAACAAAGAAACAACAAAAATGGCACTGGAATGCAGAAAAATAGAATGGCTATCTGAAAGAGGGTAGTGATAAGTTTTATCTCTTGCAGAGAAAAAGCAAACACAACTTATATACTTCACACTCATGAAATAGCAGGATGCACAAATCTAAACGAACTAGGGAGACAGTGTAGCAATCATAAACTGTTTTTGCAATAATGGAAGAGGAGAAAAAAGAGAATAAAACTCAAGAGCTTCCATGCTTCAGTTATGTTAAGTGCAAAGCTGCTTGTTTGGGAGTCGGCAGTGTAGCGGTGGGACACTTGTTCAGTCAGCGTGCACAAGGACCTGAGTTTGATCCTCACTACTGTCAAAGTATTTTAAAACTAAAAAAGAAAAGAATTATTGCAATTGTAGGTTAAAATTAGTCTAAAGCAGTTTTTTATTATTCTATTTAGTACATGTGTGCATAGAAATACTGATTGCCTTCCATTCTGTGTGGCTTTTTGGGAAGAGCAGTAAAATTGATTTGTTTTTGAGACAGTCTTGACAGCTCAAGGGTGGCCTCAAAATGCACTGATCCTGTTGTCTAAGCTTCGAGTACTAGGATGACAGGTGTGTGCCACCATGCTGTGTGTGTGTGTGTGTGTATTTAACTCTATAAACATCTCATGTTTGACAGATATTTCATTGTTTGACAGTGAACACATACTGTCAAATGACATTAATATTCTAACGCCATCTTGAATAAGAAGTATTCAAACCTAAGTAAAGTTGTACCCGAGAGAAAGCTTTTCTTTAAATGGGTCCCAAGTACTTTTAGTGGTTTTTAGGGTCCATATCTAATACTGATTCCTTGAAAAATTTAATTTTTAAGTCACTTACATTTAAGTTAATATATTGAACGTTGTTTAAAGAAAATATTTTTTTTAAAAAAAGCATCAGGCAGGCACCGCTAGGGCATAGTTATGGTGACAAAATGTTCAAACCCAAACAGGCATCGACATGGCTGGGCAAGAGCTTCATTTCCCTGGGGACACCATGGCTGCTGCTCTGAGTCATGCTGGCTGTGTGCAGCAAACCTCGCTGGACACTGCACTGTTAAGAGTCCGGAAGGTACAGGAAGACCCGTTCACGTCTTGACAGGTGTACTTGGAGCTGAAAGCCAGGCACCACGAAAATACCAATCTGCTCCACAGGTGTGAATACTGTTTGTGAGTCCTGAAAATCTCCCCCACACGGTGAGCTTAATTATATTTTTGGTGTTTTCCTATGTATGAATATGTCTGTCTTTCCCTGGAACAAGAGATATTCGTGCAATCTAACACAAAGAAGATGCTGGACACATGCTTACTGTATGTCCTTGTTCTGTTTCTTGGTTTATGTATTTTGGAGGTGATGCCAAGGTCAAAGAGCTACAGGGAAATAGTCCTTTAATCTTTTGGAGACAGGGTCTCACTATGCAGTCCAGGTTGACCTTGAACGCGCTTTGTAGCCCTGGTAGGCCTTGAACTCTCGGTGATACTCCTGCCTCTGCCTCCCAAGTGCTGGGATGACAGGGGTGCACCATCAGTTCTTAAAACTGGACAAATATTAGGATGAAAGCACACTCTGAGCAGGGGCAGTGAAAAAGGCACAGGGAGACATTCTCATACCACATGGCTTATTAAAGTGGCCATTATTTTACAAGACTGACTGTCCACACACGCACAAGATTCTTGTCTCTTTCTATAGAAACTGACTGGACTTGAAGACAGGGGACATGTGAAGACAGATGTGGTGGCGGGAAGTGACCCAGCTGCTGATCTAACCCAGCTCAAACTGCGGACTCGGGAAGGGAAAGAGGTCTCTGAAGCCGGCAGTCTGTCAGATATTAAATTTGAATTTTCCAGCCCAAAGATGGAAAAAACAGAACAGAGCCAGCACTCAGAGGCAGCACACAGATTTTTTAAGAAATCAAAGTGTCCTGTGTGTTAAATTTGACGAGCAACTCTGACCCAATACTAGACAAAACATTTATTTCTAACTCTTTATAAGAAGAATATGCTGAAAAATGAAAAGGATAGAATGTGTAAAGAGGGGAAATTTCCCATTATGAGAGCAAAGTGTAAAATCAAAGATTACTGGCCACAGAACAAATAACTTAGCACTCCAGAAAAGTGACCTTTTCCTGACACACACATGCGTAGGCACAGACACATACATGTACGCAAGGACAGATGCTTGAAAAAGTCAGATCTGCAGACATCTCTGGGGGACATAAAGGGAGGCCTCCAGTGCCAAGTTCTTCCAGCTTCTCTCTGGTTACCAAAGTTCAACCTCTTTCTCCCCGCCACACACAAAATTGATGCAATAGGTCTGAGATTCACGAAGAAATCCCTGGCAAGTTGACTCCAAAAGATAAAGAATTCGAATGAAGTCACATCTCCATCCACTGACCTTAAACATCTTTTCTAGTTTGGGAATATTTTCCTCTCTCGTCTGGAATCTTGAAGTAAGGAAACCTCTCTTTGGAACTGCATCTCCTGACTGTTGATTTGGCTTGGCCGAAGCTCCACAGTGTAGTAATCAGGCCCTCGTTCAGCCAAGCATCTGGGAGCCAGAGGAAACCTCGGCAGGCAGGCCGAGGTCTCCACCTCAGACGCTCACTCCTCGCCACAGACTCCTGCACCCACATCCCCTGTCCCTTGTTGTTCGTAGAATGAAGACAAAATGTGTATCCCTCAGAAGACAAACCTGAAATTCAGGCCAGATGTAGAGTTTACTGTGTTTTTGCTTTTTGTGGGAGAGTCGTGAACATTTTAGTGGTGAGAGGCTTGGTTCCAAGCCAACCTGGGTCAACACAAGGTTGGGAAGGAAAATCAAGCTAAGGACAAGGAGGTTAAAGAGCAGCTATTTGAAGCCAAAAGAACTCTATGGCTTCCCCAGCGGTGTTTTGGTTGGGCTATCACTGACATTCGAGAAAAGACGCTTAGGAGTGTAAAATCACACAAATCCAACCCCCGAGAATGTTTTTGCAACCCAGCTGCGATTGCTGAGGTGGGTCTGTGCCACCACACTCTCGGTATCAGTGTTTGCCTGGATGGGCCAAGAAGCTGCGGAGCCGGCCAAGAGCAAGTGCGCTCTGACAATGGGACATGTTGGCCTGCCACTCGCTCCCCTGCAGCATTTCCCAGCAGTCCTGACATTCCTCAGCACCGATGTTCTCTCTCCTCTGGTGGACGTTGGATGTCGTGATGTGACTTAAGACCCCCACACACACCTTTTTGAGCTCTTTCAGCCAAGAAGACTGACAATGTCACAAAAGATGTAGGGCCCTCAACCCTCTCTGTTTCTGCTAGTTCTTACTATTCTCCATCCTTCCAGTGACAGAGAGTACTCAGGTGGCCTTGGTGTAATTAGTTAAGAGATAAAAATTTGATAAGAATACCTCTGACAATTTTCTGCAATTATTCTGCCTTGAAGAACCTGCATGTTATCTGCCAAATCCCTTCCTCAGCAGGGGTGGGTGGCCGTCAGCACCTACAAGGGACAGGAACAAAAGTGCCATCAGCTGCATCTGGTCAGCAAGTCCTGGCATCTTTCAGATGTTGCCCTTTCATGGCTTCAGAGGGAGAACATCAGGAATAATACTCGTTAGATTTTATCGCAACTGATTTTCTGATACTCGCTTGTTAGTCTGTAAAGCCACCACGCAAGATTCAGTACTTTTGTAGAAGTTTCCACTTTTACCTCCTCTTCTTCATGGGAAAGATTTTCCACTAGAATCACTTCGTATTATTCTTTGCTTGGATTTCATTGAGCCAATGAAGAAGAGTTTCTGTTATTAAATTTATAAAGTGTTCCAAGTTTAAGTGACATCCAATTGCAGGTTGTGGGAATATTTTAAAGGAAAAGGTGCTGAATCATAAAGTTTTATAAATTTATAAAATGTTATGGTCGGTGTAAGCTATTATTTGATGAATAGCAAAGGAAGCATTTACAAGTGGCTAAATTTGTTTATATTCTGTGTTTATGACAGTTGACAAATGGAAGTGACTAAAATAATGCAAACAGTTTAAGAGGAAACATCTATTTTAATGCATCAAGCATTTGATGAAGCAATATTGCTGTTATTAATAACACATTTTAAGATATACACTATATGTACACAGATGATAGCAAATTGCTGGCTACCGTGGTGCATGCCTATTAGCCCCAGTACTTTAGGACACTGAGGCAGGAATATCAGTAGTGCAAGCCCCACCTGAGCACTCAGTGAAACCCTGTTTTAAAATTAAAATAAAAAGAGATAGAGATATAGCTCAGTGTACAGGGCCTGGGTTCAACCTCCAGTACCCCCCCCCAACACACACAAAGGAAATGACATCGGAACATTGGGAGTCACAGACCCTACCTAATAATTAAAAACTTTCTTGGCATTTAATTTTTTTCTTTGCCCATGTAAAACAGAAGTGTTTAATAAAGCGTTTCAACCTTTCTTACTTTCCCACTGCACAATCGTTGGGACAGCTAGAGGTGTGTGTTGCGGGGGGCGGGGGACACTACCCGAGGGTGGCTGGCTTCCTCCCGGCTGGGAACTGGCTTTGGTGATTCAGGGTGACAGTGAGAGCCCCAGGCTCTCCCCTCTCTCTGAAGCACCCCTCCTACAGTGAGATGCAAGCTTTCTCCCGGGACACCCTATCCCTTCTGTTTGCACTGTAATAGCCCCTGAGCTGCTCCCCTGACAGTTTTAGGCCACACTCTTGGGTCTGGTACCCCTCACTCAGGAAACCTTTAGAACCCCCTTCCCTGTGCGCTTAATCCTGGGAATCAGTGCTTTCTAGAACTTTCACATCCTATTACAAGTCCCTGAAAATAGCTTAAATTATTATGAGCATCACACACGTGCTTATTTTTTGGTAAAAAAATAATTGAGAGGAGATATAAATGCTCATGTCACCCTGAGATTGCTCGAAGTTAAAATTTACTTTTAACATCTGAGCTGGTGCATTTAGCATGTATATAACCTTGGATTCCATGCCCAGCACACAACACGTGGGCGCACACACACACACACACACACAGACACACACACTAAAATAAATCTCAATGTAGTGCCCAAAGATCTGGCTGTGGTCATAGCTGGCACAGTCTAATGTTGTTCCACTGAGATCCACCACCCCTTCTGAGACTGTTCTGAACATATTTTTCAAAGCAGCAGATTCTTGAATTAAATGCCTGAATTGCAGGTTTCAGCATTTACTATGTGACCTGTGTGAGCAAGGAATGTAATTTCTCTGTGCTTCAATGTCCTTCTCTGAAAATGAGGGTTAAACATGGTGTCCACACTGCAGGGTTAGTGTGAGGATTGTATAAGGACATCCATGTGAAAAAATTTGAAGAGCTCTTGGCACAAAATAGGTGTTGGATAAATACTGGTAAATATTAGTGGGCTAATTTGTTTCTAAAGCCAGTACTAAAGACACAACTCCATATTTGCAGTGACAGGACATTTGAGGGCATGCAGGTATAGCTCAGTGATACAGCACTTGCCCAGCATGCATAAAACCTTGGGTTCCACTCCCAGCACTGGGGGAACAAATTATAGAATGAGACCAGGTGGTTTTTTTGTTTTATTTTGTTTGTAAATGGAGACGTAGGTTTCTCATCTCTAAAATTATAATGATGTGAAGTTGAGTCATGTAATGATTTCATTCTTATAGGAAATATTGGAGGAAGAGGTGAGGCACCCTAAACACTTGATTGACGTGTGCGCATGAATGGAACTCTTGCTGCTGTGCTGTGTGAAGGTTTGCTTAGCTGCCAGAATTGAGAAGGGATAGGACGACCAAAGCACCAATTCTCAGTTCCATGATCTGGAACTCAGCCTCTCACCGGCTGCTCTTTCATGTGAGCCAACTCCATGACAGTTTGTTAGGCATAGTGCAATAAGCAAGGGGAATGTTTTTCTTTGCCAATTTCATTTATGAATATCTGGTTAACAACAATTTGCTTTCCCCTCCCTCCCTCCCCCCCTTCCTTCCTTCCTTCCTTCCTTCCTTCCTTCCTTCCTTCCTTCCTTCCTTCCTTCCTTCCTTCCTTTCTCCCTCCCTTCCTTACCTTCCTCCCTTCTTGCAGTACTATTGATTGAACCTAGGGCCTTGACATGGAGCTATATCTACAGTCCTTTTTTGTTTTTTATTTTGAGGAAGGGTCTCACTAAATTTTCCAGGATAGACAATCAATCCACCTGCCTCATCCTCCCGGTATACTGGGATTACAGGCATGAGCCACCATGGCTGGCCAAATTTATCTTTTAGTTTCAGTTAAACTACATCTTATTGGTTACAATACCACTGGTTCACGGTTTTGCTTATAATTTGGTTTAATTATTTTGGATGTCAATGGTATAATAATTTGTAGTCAGTCCCCCATCTGTGTGGGTTCTGCATTTCAGAGTCAGTCAACCATATTTTTGAAATGTCTATATCCTTAATATGGACAGACTTCTTTTCTTTTTTGCTATCATTCCCTAAGCAGTTCAGCATTAACATGCACAGCATTAACACTATTTTGGGTGTTGTGAACAATGTAGGGCAGGTTAAAAGTGTACAGGAGGACATGTGCAGGCTACAGAAGGATGCTGTGCTCCTTGTATCGGGGCGGAGGAATGGCAGGCTTTGCAATCCCAGGGGGGAGAGGTCCTGGAACTGACCCCCAAAGGCCACGCAAGGCAGACTGTGATTTTGCTGCTTCACTGGCCGTTCAGTAGGCAGCCACACTGAGCCAGCCCTGCGGTGTTGTGGCCTGTGGCCTGCCTGGTGCTTGGGCTAAGACACAAGGCTGGACAGCACCTCTGCTCCCTTCTTCAGCTTCCACTCTTTAAAACAGGGTCTTGCTATGTAGCCCAGACTGGCCTTGCACTTGCAATCTTCCTGCCTCAGCCTTCTGAATGCTGGGATTCTAGGTGTGCACACGCCCCCCAGCCAAGGTCTCACGCTTCAGGAGACCTCTCCAAACTTCCCTGCTGTCTGTTCGGCATCTGAAAAAGTCTGCTATTCTCCACATATGACAGTTCTGGGTGTTTTTGTGTTTTGGTTTTTGAGACAAGGTCTTCCTGTGTAGTCCAGCCTGGCCTTGAACTCACTATATAGTCCAGGTTGGCCTTGAAGTCACAGTAATCCTCTTGCCTCAGCCTCCCAAGTGCTGGGATTACAGGTTTGCACCACCACATCCAGCTCCACATATTAAAATTCTTAATACCACTTGCCCTGGGATCTGCTAAAAATCTCCTTTTCTGAAAATCCTCAATTTTCATTTAACTCTCTGACCAGAACTCCTATGACATCTGTGCCGCACACTGTGGCACTTCCTCGTGTTGTCTCTGCTCCTCCTGCTGCGGCTGTGATGGTGGAGACTGTCTGGGTCAGGTTCTGTGGTTATTTACTTTCTGGTGGTGATGGGCCCCTGCTCTACTGCAGAGCCATGGCCCAGGCCTCTGGTCAGTTTAGACTGCTCAGAGTGACAGCTGCTGCTTGGGTTTTGGGTCCAGTGTATATACTCTCTTCACAAGGTTGTCGCAGTAACTTAAGTTACCGAGCATCCCTGCAAGTAGGGTTGGCATCTGAGTCACATCCCAGTCCTTGTATTGTTTCAAAGTTTATTCAAATTTTGGTTAAATATACTGTATTCTAATCAGCCAGGCACACTCTTGTAATCCCATCACTTGAGAGACTGAGACGGGATCTTGAGTTCAAGCTTCATTTGGGCTAAACTATGAGATTTCGCAAACAATCAAAATCAAATCTGAGCTCCTGAGTGGTTGGTTCTTCAAGGAAGCATGAATTATCCCACAGCCTTAAAACCAAGAAACATACACTCGAAAAGACCAGGAAACCAGCGCCTTAGCTGGGAGTCATTGGTTCGTTGTCCTTTAAGTCAGACACATTTTCGGTAAGCAAAGACTCTGTGTGTGTGCGTGTGCACGCACGTGTGTGTCAGGAGGGAGAGAGGCTGGAGGTGTGGTTCAGTGGCAGAATACTTGCTTAGCATGTGTGAGGCTCTGCTTCAATCCCCAGCATGAAAGGAAAGAAGAAAGGGAGGGAGGAAAGAGAGAGAAAAGAGAGACAGAATTTTCACAGGATTCTCAGGTTTTCTATTCCTAAACTGAAAGGGTAAGTTATGACTGACAAACCTCCCAAATCCATTCCTACTCCACGATTCTGTGCAATACACATAGGCCATTAATTTGAAATTAGCATCCACAGATAAGTGTGGGTGAAAGCCAGAATTCCACCTGTTGCTAATTTGTCAGGAGGTTAAGCCTGATATTTAAGAGATCTCCCTGAACAATCTGGGTTGGCATTTCTATGTTCAGGCGCTACTACTGCACTTACTACTACTCATGAATTCCTGCTCCGCAGCGGCTAGCTGGTGAGACTTACGCTCTCCTGGATTTCTGAGTTGTTCAGAAACGGAGCTGCATTTCCTGGCTCTCTCGAACTTAGTAAACTCATCAAATCTTGCTGCAGAGAAATGTCATTAACATAACCATCCTCACTGGTAAACACTAGCACCATTCAGAGTCAGCAGAGTGCTAAAACAGTAACTGATATTTTTAAACTGTGAGCTGGAGGCATTTTCTATATTGTACAACACATCATTTAAACAGATGCGTAAGGTAGATGTTTATTTTTCTTATGCATTTGTCCTTTAATCATCTCCTACAAGTGGCTTTAGTTTTGCTGTTGAGTGCATTCTGCCTTTGCGTTGGAAAATAGTAACTGGATCCAAACTGCTGTCCCCGAAGGGAGGGGGGAAGATCCAACACGCCCTCGTTAGGACACTTGCTCTGAACCACACAGATCTCGCCATTGTGGACAGCACATATGGGACTATTATTACTTCATGCACAATGACATGGGACCAGAAAACATGTGAGCAGGAAGCCAAACCCAAGAGCGAGCTGGGAAGCGTCCAGCCTTCTGTGGAGCTCAGAAATGAAGCAAACTCCAGCAATGCTCGGGGCTCAGGTGCACAGCTGCGACTTATCCACTCCTCACGTGGCCCATAGGCAAGTACAGTGGCTCAGGCTGCGCCTGGCCTGGAGTAAATCATTATGTTTGCAAACCTGAAAAGACTCTGAAGAGTGTAGCAATTACTTAGGAAGCCAAGACTTTAAATGGCTTTAGTAACCTAAATGTGCAGTGGCCAGCACCATATATGGAAGCTCAGTATATGCTTCATACTTTTATGTGTGCTAATGGGAATTCCCCTCAAATATTATAATAAATAACAGTTTATTATAATAAACTTTCCCATGATGCTAGCTCTTCTTACTCTAAAGTATCTATTTCATGATTATTTTTGCATAGCCAAGACGTTAGTAGTTGCTTTTGGGAAGACTTTTTTTGTTGTTGTTATTGTTTTATAGCAAAAGAATTTCAGTAAAAATAGAAACTTTTTCAACATTTTCAAAGTCAAAGATAATGTGTGAAGTCTGGCAGATTTTGAGATGAGCTATTAGAATCCTTACAGAATTCAGATTATAACCAAATGCTATGTTTCTAATAAGTGATGAAACCTTTTATATTTAGGAATGGGAAATAAGAGCTTCTTTAAATGTGCTGATACTGTTCACCCACCAGCAAGAAGTCTGAGGCTAAATGGCTTCTGCTCTGAAGTGTTTGGGGGGCAGAGCTCTGAAACCCAGGAAATCGGAGACTTAGCCATAGAAGATTAAGTGCTAAGTGTAGACGAGGTGAGAGGGATAAGGAAACTGAGGTTATCAAGTAATCAGACTTCAAAGATTTAAAAAGTCACAGCTTCCTGTCTGCTAATCGGGTTTTCATTCATTCAAAACATTAACATTCTTCCAGTTGTCATTGTTTAAAAATTCACAAATGTCACCCCCTCCCCCCAGTCAAGCCCTGGTCTAGGGTGGGAGCTGCTTCCTGGTCAGTACTCAGTACGCAGGCTGTTTACTGGCCAGGGAAGAAGTTAGCGGTCCTGCTTCAGTCCCTGAGTGGGTCAGGGAAGTGGAAAATCCCTGCTAAAGAAAGGGCTTTTTTTGTTGTTGCTGAGTAAATATTAATTCTTTATGAGTAGGTGCTTCTTCTTATCTGCTAGCTCACAGATCTTTCTTCTTAGTTCCTGTCCACTGCTGAAGGCTCAGTGGAAGCAGAAATTCTGTTTTTGAGAGGACACATGTGACATTGCCTAGACATGGCCTTCCTGTTGAAAAGTTAATGGGACCGTGATTCCAAAGCCTGCAGGAACCCAAGATTAAAGATAGCAGGGATCCAAGATGAAAGTACAGATACTGATGCTTCTTGGGGACATCAGAACATAAGAGGGGAGCTCAGTCTTTATAGTTCTCCTCAAAATTATATATATATATATAGTCTAGCAATTCTATACTTTTTCTAAAAATTGCTTTCTTTAAAAATTACTTTTCATTTTTAGCCAGCATTGCACTGTGACTCCTACTGACATTTCCTCCTCTTATCATCCTAAAGAACTCCATTTTTTCTGTAAACCTGTACCTCCTCCTCTTG
>PVLA01004744.1:0-86646 GCA_004027455.1 Hydrochoerus hydrochaeris
GCATCTCTCAGGAAGATACAGACAGAAGAAGGGAGGAACACAAAAAAAGGAGAGAAACATTCGATAAAGAATATAAAGAAAATATAGAATACATGAAGCAGATTCAAAGAGACTATCAGGAAATTAAAAACTCCATTGAAAGCTGGCAAAATGCCTTAAAAGAAACTAAGGATAGACTATCAAAACTTGAAGACAAGTTGGCAGTGTGTGATCATGAAAGGAAAGATCTCTTAAAAATAACAAGGAAACAGGCAGTAACAATACAAAAGCTAGACGATGACAAGAGAATCTACAATTTGAGAATAAGAAATGTGAACGAAGAAGCAGGAATACAAATAGGTGAATTACAAAGGCTATTCATGGAAATAATTAAGGAAAACTTCCCAAGCATGGGAAAAGAAAATGACATTTGGTTATGTGAGGCATACAGAACCCCAGCCACCTACAACCAAAACAGAGCTATACCCAAACATATAATAATCAAAATACCAGAAATTCAATAGAAAAACAGAATATTAAAAGCCATCAGAGAAAAGAAACAGATTACCTATAAAGGTAAGCCCATCAGGGCTTGACACAGACCATCAGATCAAGAAGGGCTTGGAGCAAAGTATTTCAAGCCCTGAAAGAAAATAATCTCCAGCCCAAATTGATAAACCCTGCCAAACTGTCACTAGAAATTAATGGAGAAACAAAATGCTTCCATGACAAACAGGAACTGGGGGAGTTTGTGACCACCAATCCAACCCTACAGAGAATACTGAAGGACATTCTAGAGAGAGAGAAAAAAATACCAGGATTTTAGGAACAATGGCAGAAAGGCCTCAATGAGCGGGGCAGGCAGTGCAATGAAGGAGAAAACTCAACAAACAAAGGCAGAAAAATAGCATAGCAAAAATGAGGCAGAGAAGGATGGCTAGAATCTCTAACATAGATGGCCTTGATACACTATATTATTAATAGTGCACCAGGATTTAAAACCCATATTACTCACACCACTCTGCTTACATGTATTATATTCTGTACCAGTCATTCTACCTGTACTAGATTTGAGGGCACAGAGAGTTATCCCGAAAATAAGATATAGTACAGTAATCATCCTTAATTTCCTATTAACTTAATCTAAAGCTCTGTAAAACCTACACTGTTTTACCATGACTGATCGTAATCAAATCTGGTTTGTTAGATTGCTGATTTGTATTGATAGATTTTATTCAAAGCTCTTATGATTGATAGTATCAAGTCTGAAAGTATAGGCAACTGCACTTAAGATGACAAGATTCACTAGAATATCCACTCTGGTTTGATTATTACCTGCCTTTGAAGTTTTATACTGTCTACAATGTTTTATTTTTACTATTATTTTTATGTGCTGCTATATTCAATTATACAGCTATATTCAATTATGCCTCATGATACAGACAATTCTACTGAAGATAATAAGAAAAAACACAGTAATCATTGTAGATCACCTTGTACTGTGGTTTTATATGACTTTTTGGTTTCATCTTTTTATAGGAATTTGTTTTGTTTTGTCTTGCTATGTTTTGTTTTTCCCTCTAATACAAAAAGGATAGAAATACATGTAGAGACTCAAGTATGCCTAGCTGTTTACACTCTCACTGTTTGAATATCTCCTTTGTATGCTTTAATTTTGTAACTTGAACAACTATTTCTAAGAGGACAATATGTAATTTATCAACTAGTGATTTCTTATTATCTTTTTTTTTTTGAAATTCGGTGTATTATCTCTACCCTCTACATGCTTTTGTTTCTGTTTAAATAAAAAAATTTTTTCCTCCAAAAAAAATAAATAAAACATTAAAAGGGGACTTACTGAACTGCTTCAGAAAGTAGCAAGAACAGGGTAAGTGATTTTGAAGCACTATTTTAAGGAGATCAACGGCATGGTGAATTTAAACATTCACCATGGTTTCTCGTCATAGCTCATACATAAATATATACAAAACTTGGAGACGAAGCAGAAATAGTGCTGTGCTCACATAATAGCTGTTCTGCTCAAAATTCCCTGAGTTAGACTTCTGAAATTAGTTGTCCAGTCTCCCACAAAACCTGTATGTTCTCTGATTCTTCTGACACCTTAAATTCAAAAGCTCTTAAATCTATATACCAGATAACAGACCTACTCTAGATCCCTGATCAAGATATTTTGTTACTAATTTGGTTGCTTTTTGGAATAGAATAAGTGGGTAAATATATCTGTGCAGTGAATTTGGTGGAAGATGGGTGAAGAGATCGATCCCTGGTCCTAGGATTCTGATAACTTGCTTTGTGACTTTAAGCAAGTGACTTATACCTCCTATCCCTTAGTTTCTTTAGATTCAGGGGGAAAAGGCTTTACCATGAAATTAGCCTTTTCCCTGCCTAACATTCAGTAATTCGGTATCTAAAGAGATATATTCTCAGGACTCTCTCTGTCCCTGGTGAAGCATAGAGGCTAAGATAAGAACACCAGATATGGAACAGATAAATCTGGTTTTAAAGTCCTGAATTCATTTCTGATTTGTAGTGTAACTTTTGGAAAGTAACTTCCTCTCTGAAAAATCACCTATGCTTCATATAGTGGTAAGGATTAAATGTGGCAATTACAGCATTTAACTTTTATGACTCTTATATGACTCTTTTATGTCACAGTGATCTAAAACAGAGCTCTCTTACAAAGTGATATTTGGTATAATAGATCTACACTAGAACATTCTAGAAAGGACCTGGAAAACAACTTTTAGGTATGTATTCAACACTTCCCCCAGCACTACTTAAGCATTGTGGGGAAGAGCTGAGGTCTCATCTTTTAAGAAATTTTATACTTGACTGAAGAAATCAATAGAATATACAGGAATATTATAATACTAAAATAGTAAGCTTAAGTAGATAAAGTGCTGGTCTTGTGGTAAACTTTATAAGTCTTACAGTTAAGAAATAAATTAGCTGGTGTTGGCCATTAAGTCATCTTTTTATTGTTAAGAGAAAATACCTGACATACAGGTATTTTCTTAAAGAAGAAAAGGTTTATTTTGGCTCAGGTTTAGAAGATCTAATCTATAGTCAGCTGCTCCAAGGCCAAAATATGATGGCAGCAGGATACAGCAAAGGAAAACTGCTCACCTTAGAGCAGCCAGGAAGCAGAGGTAGGAAGAGTTAGACAGCAAGGAAGAGACCTGAGACAAGAAATACCCTTCAAAGTTATGCCCTGGTGACACACACACCTAATTATGTCTTAGCTCCCAATAAGGCCATTGAGCTGTGAACTCATCGATGGACTAACCCATTGATGTAGTCAGTGCCTTCATGATCCAGTCATCTCTCTAGGTACTGCCTCTGAATACTGCTGAATTAGAGATCGTATTTTTAATACATGAATCTTTGGGAGACACCGCATATTTAAACCATTATACCTAGACTAGAAAGTCCTGAGGCAGGCTTCCCTGGCTGGAAGGTGACCCACTGCAGGGTGAGGAGACAGTGTCTTCTAAGATGACAGTTCTAAAACCAAAGTACACTAGCAAGTGGGCTTCTTACAATATGAGATCAATGTCTGAGCTAAGGAAACAATAAAAGGAAAGAAAAAGAACAAGTTGAAAACTCCAAGCAATACCCACTGCTCTTTGGAAAACAGTCAGGTTCTTTCAGAATCTGAGAACCTTGGATATCTGGCCTTGAAACACTCTCCTGTCTCAGCTGTACCTTCTGTCCACATCTCTCATCTGTGCTGCTAACCTTGCCTCCATTACCTCATCTCCTCTTTTCTGCCTATCTTCATTTCAACCTTCCCCAACCTCCTTCTACTTCCTTCTATCATCTCGTGTTTACTATTGACACTTAGTAGGCTATAGTGTAGTTCGTTTAATTCTCTATCTCCTCAACTAAGTGTTTCCATGGCAAGTATCACATTTTATTTGTCTCTGGATTCTCAGTGCATGATGCTTTGTAGGCACTTAACATGTATTTGTCTAAAGAAAGGAAGGAGAAATAAGTAAAGAAGAAATGGAAGGAGAGATAGAATGAGAGATAAGAAAAAGAAAGGAGACAGAGGGAGATGAAGTAAGGGGATAGAGAAGAAAGGAGGAAAAGAGGAAGGAAGAGGAGGCTGGGGATTTAGCTCAGCGGCATAAGCTCTTGCCTTGCAAGCAGGCAGTCCTGAGTTCGATCCCCAGTACTGATTAACAAAAAAAAAAAAAAAAAAAAAACAGGATGGAAGAGAAGGGAGGAAAAAAGGAAAATGAAAGAGGAAGAAAGGTGCAAAGTGAAGAATGGGAAGAGAAAGATACTGGAGTAATGACAGAGAGAGATATGGGTTACTAAAACTATAATCATAGATTCTGAATTGGCTCTCCTCCAATGGCCTCAGGTGAACTGAGTTTGAGGAGGAAAGAAGGAAGACTGGGTCATGCAGAACCTAGATTTATTTGAGTAACAGCTGTATAGTCTACAGTTAGAACATATAATCTCATGGACAATTAAGGCAAAGGGGTGTGGGAAGCCCCTTACATGGCACTGAGTCTCCAAATCAATGCCTGCTTGCATCACCAGGATGCAAAGCCCATGTATCTCTTTCTTTCCTTAGTGTTGTTCCTGATTCCTGGCTCTGCTATTTATGTGGGAAGAAAAGGCTTCTTCTGTTCATCAACAATTATAGCTCTTTCAGGTTACTTATTTAGTATTATAATTTTCTATATTGAAGTCCTAGAATTGTACTCCAGGTCAATGACCTACCTGATGTTAATAACAATACTGATATTAATAATAATAAAAGTGCCCTTTACACTGTTTATGTCATTTATCCCTATAGCTCTGTAGAAATTTTTCTATAGATGAAGAAAAAGTACATTTAAGTGACTTATCCAAGGACACAGTTGGCAAAGGATAGAGTTGTACATGTGTTATCACACATGCGTTCTCTTATATTTTTTCTAATGACCACAAACCAGTAGCTTAGACACACAGCCCAGGCAATTCCAGTCCCTACAGCCTGAAGAATATAATCTTGGACTCAGTTTCTGTCCTGTTTTCAGACAAGCTAAGGCAACCTTCTATGTCTGAGTCTCAGTAGGATTCAGGCTCCAAGGAGGGAACCTTGCGAATGTAATATAATATCCAGTAACTGGACCAAGGCCCTGCTCCTCCTTTCCTCACCATCAACTGACCCTGTCTCTTTGAGGTTTCTCAGGTATCTAGGTATGATGTGGTCCCACTATGATTGTTCTAAAGCTTAACTTAGAATTGGAAGAGGTCTTAGAAACCATCCAGTCTAACTACCTCCTTTGACAGAGGAAGAAGACCACATGTTCCACATGGACAGATTTTTACTTTCTCTCACAGTTGGCTCATTCCCTAAGGATTTTAAAAGAGATGTATTTTTTTTGTAAAAGTGAAATACTATTAAATTGGCAAGAACTCAAACAAATGCATCCTCTTCACAGTCTGTCTTTCCACGTCTGCTTGCTCAGAGATGCATGATAATACCTCTGAGAGTGTTCAGCAAGTGGGATATCTATGTTCAAGCAGTGTCTGAACTACCACAGGGTGGCTGTTATGGCTTAGATATAAAATATACCCCAAAGGCCTCATGTTTGGCAGGAGAAGAGGCCTGGTCAGAAGGGCAGGTCACAGGGGGCGACTCAAAAGATTATATTCTCATAAGCAACTGTCTGACAAGTGCAAGGTCCCAGTACAGAAGAAGTACATCAAATCTGAATTCCCAGTACAGAGGAAGAAGAAGTAGAAGATGAAAAAGAAGATGAAGTTGAAGAAAAAGACGATTATATTCTCATCTCCAGCTCCTTCCTTCACTCTCTGCATGCTGGCTGCCTTGGAGGTAGTTGTCCTCCATCAGCCCTTCCACCATTCTGTTTTTGCCTTGGAGTCAGCCAATCATGGACTGAACCCACTGGAAACTGTGACTTAGGTAAACCTCTTCTCTTTAATTGTGGGTGTTGGTTATGTTGCCCCAGCAAAAAGAAAGTGGTTGCCAACTGAGGGAGAGCACCTTGAGACAGGGTTCAGTTGTCCCATTCCTGGGCAATCACTGGAAATCAGCCAGCAAATAGTTCCAGCTACATGGGAGGTTGAGGCAAGAGGATCTCTTGACTCAAGAGGTTGAGGCCAATGGGAGCAAAATAGTAATACCCTGCTTCAAAGGGGAAAAAAAAAGTGGAGGGACCTTCTGGCTTTCTTTGGGAGATCAGTGGGCTTGAATCTGGCCATGATTTGTGCAAGCAAAAGGAATTGGGAAAGGGAATATGAGTAAGAAAGAAAATAAGAACTACCTTGCAATAGCATTGAAATATGGATTCACTGCCACTGTAAATCAAGTACAGAACACACATTACATCTCACAATAGCATTTTTCTGTCATGTGTCTACTCTTAAATTCCA
Organism: Hydrochoerus hydrochaeris; assembly: GCA_004027455.1. NCBI lineage: Eukaryota > Metazoa > Chordata > Mammalia > Rodentia > Hydrochaeridae > Hydrochoerus > Hydrochoerus hydrochaeris. Next base: position 6,397 of record PVLA01004744.1, read on the forward strand.
GAAGTTTTTAATTATGTAAAACTTAGAGTCCTTTTCCCAGAGATGGAGCTCCCACAGGGTGGGCGGGCACTGCACTGTTGGTGGGGTCTGTGGGTCTCTGCCTCTCCTTTTTTCTCCTGGCCCATAATCTTTTAAGGAAGAATACATGTGGATGAGCTGTGAGTCTGGTGAGGATACATAAATTGTGAAAACATCATGGTTACAGACACAACTGGCTTTGTGCCAGAAAAATCTTTCTAGGGTAAACACTTTGCTTAAATATTAAACTTAAGTAAAACCAAACGCAGGAATACAGTCTAAATAGCAAAGAAAGGCAGTGAAGTCTCCAAGTGAAAGGGAATTAATGAATGTTTCCCAGGACAGACAGATCATGCTAACACAGAAAGACAGTGGTAGATGCAATGACCTCTCCAGCCTCATCTTCAGATTTGATGTACTATCTTCAGCTATAATTCGTAAGACCCCAGTTGGTTTTTTAAAACCTTAGCTTTTGTATAGCTAGTAAAAATAAGTAGCCTGTTTCTGTACATTTGGATTTTCTTCTCTAATATTTTTTTCTGGCATTTTAAAGTCATAACTTTAACAACTGTAATAGCCTTAGAATTCAAAGGATAACAGGGAAGAAGGAGCCTAAAACTAAGGAAGGATGATCTTTCAAGAAGTCTCCAAAACATCTCCACAAATGAAAGCATAACATTTAATTATGATCTTTTCAAAATTGATTCTGATTTATTCCTCTCCATGAGGAAGGCTTATGATACAGATTCAATTTTTAATTAATCCACTATATACACACATAATATGCATTATATATATATATATATATATATATATATATATATATATATAGTAACTGGTAAAAGCTAACATGGTTTGGTACTCTGAATTACTACTAACCTTCAATCAGTCATCACTGTGCAGAAAACCCTACAGAGGGCCAGCTTGTCTCTTTCTGGAAATAAAATAGCCCCAGTGGTTCGTGAGCTAATCAGCTGTGCAAACACATTCCGGTCAGTGCCGTTCCTTACTAGAAACTAATTTGATATTCATCAGCACCAGGGATTTAAGAGAAAAACAGGTCATTATTAAAGCTGGAGAATAGGATCTATGAGGAAAGCTAAAAGAAGCAGCTTACTTAGCCTGGAGAAGATAAAAGGCTGAAGAATGTTCTAATAAAGGTCTTCCTATATATGTGAAAAACACAATAGGTAGCTGGGCCATGGAAGAAAAAACAAGGATAAAATGAAACCAATATAGTGATAGGAGGGATTCAACAACATAACTGGGAACTGACAAAAGGTGTTTCCCTCCCTACCTTCCACAGCAGGACACTGTGGGGCTGTACTCTTGGTGAGGCACTGCCTGGGTGCTTCCTCAGCCAAGGCTACATGGCTGCCATGATGACTGCAGCAAGGTCTCATCAAAGATAAAGGGATACAAGGAGAGCCAGGTTATTTGAAATTCTTTTTTTTTTTAATTGATGGAAGCAGAACAGGGTACAGTGGAGCAAGAAAAGAGAAGTACTCATTTTCAAAACAGTTGTGAAGTAGGTTCTGAGGTAAAACTGCCCATGATTTATAATTTGTAAATACCAGAACAGTCCACATGTGGGTTTGGGAAGTGAAGAAAGATAAAATGTAGGCATAAACTTACCTGTTTAGTAATATTTGTCTAAACTAATACTAGCAATATCTCCTAATCACAAACTCTATATGATTCTTAAAGTATGTACATTATCATATTAGAAAGAGTTTTTTTCATTGTGTCAGTCCTGCATGAGACAAGGAAGAAAAACACTTCTCAGATGGGGAGGACCAGGAGGTCTCACATGTAGGTGAAGTAGTATGTGGCTATTGGAATATGACTTTAAAAGAATTACTTTCTCCTTTATAAAAGTAATGTGTCTTTAATATGTACAATTTGAAAAATACATGGACAATATTTTACTGAAAAATACTTCCTGCAGTATCTAGAATCAAACCAAAGGCATGGTAGGGCAAAATTTTTTTTAAAGATGTGATTTCATGGACAGTGGAATGATCTTTCCCTGTGCAACCCTCCCTTATTTCCCTATGAATGGAACTGCTTCATTACACTCTTTCCTGGTGTTGAGCAGAATTTCACAATTAAAATCAAACATGGGTCAGGGAAAAGAAATAACATTAGATGTTATCTTGCTATTAGTAATTTACCTTTAGTTAGTGTATGAATAAAAGCCTAGAGAATTGCCTCTAAGATGTTGAAAGGCCACAGCTGCTGAGGAATCTTTGGGAGGAGGATAAAGGCAGCCAATCAGCTGCCATTGAGTTAGTCATGGTGGTGGCTTGGCCTAGTGCGGACCTGGCAGCCTGAGATGGTTCTTCTGGGAAATATAGCTGTCTTTGACTGCTATGTTGTCTAAAAGCCTGGCAGTATCATGAATGGAAATATGCAAGAACCCCAGGAGATGAAGCACTGTGGTGAGGATCATTTGCTTATCATGACCCTTATGGGACCCAGCATGCATTTGAAGCAGTTTCACAGATGTTCTCACAGCATATGCTACACTAAGAAGTGCTTATAGAGTAGTTCACAATATCCATTTTCTTTTCAAGAGCTGTTTCTGGGTTCCTTTTCATAAACATTTTAAAGCAGTTCCTCTTTGAACAGCCTCTTTTGCAGCACACATGTACATGCATGCAAGAAAATGTAGGTCTCTGGAAATGGTTTCTGTAGCTCTCCAGCAGCCTCTCTGGTGAGGGCTATGGGATGTAAATTCCTGAAATGCTTTCACAAAGACTCACCTCTCTATTCTGGAAGAGGACATGAAAGTCCTTCTTTTATGACAAATGCATTAATCTAGGATCCTGTAGGTTTGATTTGTACTTTCTAAAGATGATCCCTGCATTCTTTTCCTTTCATTTTCCCCCCTTCACTTTCTCACTCAAATACTTACTGTTTCTTTTGTTCTTATGTATTTTTCCTTTCCATCATTGTGTACTTTTCTTTCCCAGACTAGCACACATAGCCATACAGTTTGCACCTCTGAAGTGGAATTCGGGAAAGCAAATTGAGAATCCTCATTCCAGTGTCCTACTCCTAACGACCTTGGTGACACACTTTACACCCTTCACCCTTCTTCAGCCCCCTGGTGAAGCCCACTACATTAGGAAGTTGGGGATGTACAGATGGTGCCTGATGTAGACTGTCTCAGAGGGCTTGGAGGGGGTGGGAACCCTAAGGGTAGAGAAAATATAGAAAGGGGATATAACTTTCTTCTAAGTTCAAAAATACTCATTAAGTACTCACCTCACTTCAGATACTATTCTACATGTTTTACATTTATGTACTTCAGCATCATACTTAAAAGCAGAGAAAAATTTTTCTTTTTCTGAGACAGAATCTCAATGTGTAGTTCAGGCTGACCTTGAGTTCAGTATGTAGCCCACGCTGGCTTCAAACTCACAGTGATCCTACTGTCTCAGCCTCCTGAGTGCTGGGATCACAGCCATGTGCCACCATGCCCAGCAAAAGCAAAGTTTACACTTTATGTCAAGCCATTTTATTTGCATCGTGTTTGAAAGTAATTTAGAGACTCTCTTCTCAACCAAACATTGAAATGTATCTATATTTTTAAACACAGGTACATATATGAATATATGCACACATACAATTTTTTTTTTAAAAAGGCTGAAAGCAGCTGGGGTTACAGCTCAGCGGCAAAGCACCTGCCTGGCAAATGCAAGGTCCTGAGATGGATTTCCAGCCAAAAAAAAAAATGCTGAAAGCAGAGAAAATAACACCAATAAAAATATTTTAAATATCCTGACCCAACTGAGTTTGTTTGTTTGTTTGGGGTTTGTTTTGCTTTGGTACCGGGGATCAAACTCACAACCTCAAAAGTGCCAGGCAAGTGCCTGCATTTCAGTGGCCTGAGATTGTATTTCTTTACATACATACTTTCTATGGGACATAACTTCCCTTGTACTGCTAATCAAAGGTTCCAAAGTAAAACAAGGGATTCCTTATGAAGAGATGAAAGACAAAATAATACAAGAAAACTAGCATTTTAAATTCAATTTAAAGTTTATCCAGAACATTAACTTTTAGCAACTTATTAGTCACCATGACAACCCTGAGAGGCAAGTATCTTTTCCATTTTCTAAATTAAGAAAACTAATGTTTGAAGTAACCATTTCTCTTGCTCAAGACACATACAAAGTATATTAGCTACCTACTGCCATGTAACAAATAGCCCTAATTTAGTGCCTTAAAATACCAATTTGTAATTATTTATAATTCTGTGGATAGATGGACTAGCTGGGTAGTTCTTCCTGTGGTGCCACAAACTGCAGGCAGGGACTTGCCCAAGGCTGAAACAATCAAGAAGAGTTCTCTCTTCTACCTTCATAGAAACAGGGTGGCACTGTCAAAAAAACAGACCCATGGATCCATGGGAAATAGAAGATGCAGAAACAACTCCAAGCACACTCAGCCACCTTATCTTTGAAAAACCTTCACCAAAAGAAAGACAGCCTCCTTAATAAGTGGTCCTGAGAAAACTGGCTTTCCAACTGCTGCAGAGGGAACCAAGACCCATACCTCTCACCATGCACTAAATTAAAATTGAAACGGATCAAAAATCTAAACACAGAAAAAATCTGCTAGAAGATAGAATAGGTAAAACTCTTGAAGACATAAGTATAGGCAAAGACTTTATAAACAAAACCATCATTATGCAGGAAATATTACAGTGAATCAACAACTGGGATCACATCAAATTAAAATGTTTGTGCATAGCAACAAAAACCACAGATAACAGAGTAGAGACAACCCACAAAATGGGAAAAAAATTTTTACCAGCTACTCCTCAAAGGACTAATATTAAGACAATATAAAGAACTAAAAAAAAAGCAAGACCCTCCAAATTTTAAGACACAATCCAAAAATAGGTATCTGAAATGAACAGACACTTCTCACATGAATACAAGAAAAAATGTTCAACATCACTGGTCATTTGAGAAATGCAAATTAAAACAACACTGAAATTCTACCTCACTCCAGAAAGAATGGCTACCATTGGGAAATCAACAACTAACAAATGCTGGTAAGGTTACCCAGAAGTCACAAGGCATTGTTTCTTCTACATCTTAGTGATAAAAGCAGACCATGAGATCAACCAGATTCTGGGAAGTAAAGATAGATTCAGCCTCTTGATAAAAAAAAAAAAAAAAAAAAACACGTGCATGTACAGGAATAGAAAGAATTGTGGGCAACTATATGGTTTGGTCTGAGTGTTTGTGTCCCTCCAAAATTCAGATGCTGAAACCTAATCATCTCAACAGGATGGTATGAGGAGGTAGAGCCTCTGGAAGGTGATCAGGTCATAAGAGTGGAGCTCTTAGGAAAGGGATTAGGGCTTTTTTATGAAAGAGCCCCCAGAGAGTTACCTTATCCCTTCCACCATGCAAGGTCACAGTGAAAGATGTTTGTCTGTGAACCAGGGAGAGGCCTATACCAGAGAATAAATGTCTGCCTCTTCATTAGGGCTTTCTCAGCTTCTGGTGCTCTTAGAAACAAATTTCTGTTGTCTATAATCTATCCTATTTATAGTATATTGTCAGAGCAGCCCAAATAGACAAAGGCACTATATTTGCAGGCAATCTACTATACACTAGCAGAAGCACAGTTGGTACTCAGATCAGTGACGATGCCATTATTCCACTAACTGTTTAATATCTAAGCCCAGGGCTATGACTGCAGTACCAACACATACACAGGTGTAGCAAATTAGTTCCCTTCTGGTCTCAGGTAATGCTGGCTCCTTGAAACTTTGCCTTTATATGTTAACTCTTTGGAAGGCAGACACTGGCCTGTATAATTGTTGTTAATTTGACTTAATAATCTGCCTAATGCTAATGTTCACAATAAGTACTTTAAAAGCGGGGTATGGGGTGACAAAGTATACCACAGAGGGCACTGATACCCAACAACTGGCTCAACAATGGATACCGCTGCTGAATATTACTGGCAAAGTGCCACCTGGCAACAGAAATCACAAGAAGGTTGTTTCTGTAACTGACTCAACTTTATTGAATTTTCTAGCTAGAAGGCACAGTTAGTGGTCATCCAATTAAACTCTCCCTTTAGATAGGCACACTAGTACATCAGAGATTCTTTAATTATAAAATTCCTCCAATACCTAACTCATCTAATACTGTACATTCACATGTGTCCCAGCCCTTGTACACATGTGTACACGCACACATACACACACACAAGTCCCACACTGAACAATGCTGTAGAACATCTATTTTAAATAAATGAAAATTAAGTTTTATGAGACTATTTTTCATATTTTCCCAACTGTCTTGAAGTAACTGGAACCCTCCCAGTAGATCAGCCAATGCTGTCATCACTAGGGCTTCACAAGCAGTCACCAGGAAGCATGGACCTTCATTCTTCTGCCTCTCTCAGCAAAAGCAGGCACCAGGCTACCTTTTCCAGTTTTGACCAGGAAAAGTGTGAAATGGATTTTAGTCCTCTGTAAAGGCAAGCCTGGTTTATAAGAGGCTGGAGATTTAGCTCAGTGGCACAACCTTTGCCCAATATGTGTGTGATGCGTTCCACCCATGTGAAGCACTGCCAGGTTCAGTGTGGTGGCTGCGAACATGGTGCTGGACTGCACCTCCCATCAACGCTGACTTCCATGTTCTTGCAAACCCCCCCCAATTTTTTTATTCACTTTAAATTTTATTCCTTTTTTAAGAGAAAAAAAACACAGAAAAGAAAAACAAAAAGCAAAAGAGACAAACAAACAACAACAACCCCAATATAATAACAGTATAGATTTATGAAACAAGATGATGGGAATTTGACAATGGTTGTAATATTGAATATTGTTACCTTCAAAAGGGTTGCTCAGATTAACAGATATAGACATGTAAAATTGATGTCATATGAGTATTAACTGTTCTTTTCCAATAACTAATACAATTAGTAGCATAGTCATTGTAGTTATGTATATATACACAAATTTATATCTTTTTCCATTTCCTTCCTTCTTTCTTCCTTTCCCCTATCCCAGCCACCTGAGCCAGCTGCTCAGCCAGCTGAGCAGTGTCTTACTCTTACACAGTATTTATTGTAGATTTTGGATCATACATACTTTTCCAGTTTCTTACACTAGGGAGACAATACAGTATTTATACAAGTGAATTTGATTTATTTCACTTATGAATATGTTCTCAAGTCACGTTGGAATCTTTCTTTACAGATACCATTATCTTTTTTTATCCATTCCTTGATTGATGGGCACTTGGGTTGTTTCCAAAGTTTGACTATTACAAATTGTGTTGCTATAAACATGGATGCACATATATCACGGTGGTATGATATTTTTAGTTCTTTTGGGAAACTGTTCAGAAGCAGGATAGTTGGGTCAAATGGAATCTTTAATCCTACCTTTTTGAGGAATCTCCACACTGATTTCCACACTGGTTACACCAGCGTACACTTCCACAACATTGGAGAAGAGTTCAGGCAAGAGGCATCACAATCCCCAACTTGAAATTATATTACAAAGCCACTGTAATAAAATTAGCATGGTACTGGAATAAAAACAGACATGAAGATCAATGGAATAGATTAGAAGGTACAGCCACAACTACAAACACACTCAGCCACCTCATCTTTGACAAAGGAGCTAAACATGTTCACTGAAAGAAGGATAGCCTCTTTAATAAGTGGTACTGGAAAAACTGGCTTTCTACACACCAAAGACTGAAACTAGACTCATGCCTATTACCATGTACTAAACTAAAGGCAAAATAGATCAAAGATCTAAATATTAAAACAGAAACACTAAATCTACTGGAAGACAGAGTAGTAGAAATCTTGATGACACAGGAGTAGGCAGAGAATTCATGAACAAAAATCAAACTGCACATGAAATACTTTCCAGAATCAACAAAAGGGATCACATCCTATTAAAAAAACTTTTGTAAGTCAAAAGAAATCTCCAGAGTGAAAAGAAAACCCATGAATTGGGAAAATATCTTAGCCAACTGTCCCTTAGATAAAGGACTTCTATTTAGAACATATAAAGAATTTAAAAAATCAGGCCACCAAAATTCAAGGACCCAAGCTGACTTATCTGGTAAGTGGCTGTGGCCTGGCAAGCTGCGGCCACTCCTGGGCAAGAACCATCAGCATTTCCTGAGATCCACGCCATGTTGGAACTTGGGGTGCTGGCAAAACAAGCAGCCAGCGTGCCACTCTGGTAAGTGCCTACCAGTGCACAGGCTAAGAATCAAACATCCATCCCATCCCATCCCCCCACCCCCAGCAAGTGAGAGCAAGTGAGCATCTCCTGCAAGTCTGACTCTATGCAATACAGCAAATAAGGGGGATTTCCTTCTGCCATCTCTTTGAAGGCAAATATTTTTATCACTGTTTTGCTCTGTTCTGATTAATGGTATTGCTCTATTCAATATTCTGTTTTTATAAATTCGGTATTTGCTTCGATTTTGCTGTACCTGATTGAAGGAACAACTATTGTGAAGAATAGGAGATATACTATTGTACCTATTGCTATTATCCCGGCAACCTGCTGGGAAGTTCTGTACCAATTTCACTACACTGTCTCAATTGGTTTTGTCCCATCTTGTTCTGCTGTATTTTACTACCTTCAAAATATAATAAATTTTAAAAATAAATAAAAAAGCTTACTGAAAACTTTAAATGTAAGTTGTATATTGAAACAGCACACTGCACACCTAAAAATGTCAAGCCAGAAAAGTCAGACATATTTAAGACATAACCTAATAAAATTACTGGACTTCAGGGAAAGAAAAAAATTGTTTGGGAGTCTAGGCAGAATAGATAATTGATGTAAGAAAAAATAGATTATTGTTAGATATTTAGAGTAATGCTTTACATAAGAAAATGATTAACAAACTTAAGATATCCAATAACAAAACATGTTAACAGGCTGGTAAGTTTAATAGATACAGGCAAATTGTTGGTAGGTGGGTAGGTCATTGATGCATGATTCTGAGAACTGTGGGACCTCAACTCTTTCCTCTTCTTTCTGTGCTTCCTGATCATGAGGTAAATTATTTTTTCCACTGCACATTCCCCCCATTATGAGCTGTCTCATCACAGTCCCAAAGCAACAAGGCCAACCAGTTATGTACTGAAAATTCCAAAACTGTGAGCCAAAATAAAACTTTTATCTTTAAAACAAAACAAAAAAAATTCAAGGACCCAATCCAAAAATAGACATCTGAGATAAATACACAGTTCTCAGATAAAGAAATACAAAAGGCAAATAAATAAAAAAAAAATCAACATCAATGGTCATTCAGGAAATGCAAATTAACACAGATTCCATCTCACCCCAGAAAGAATAATGGCCAAGATCAATAAATCAACCAATAACAAATGCTGCAAACCCAAAAATTGAACTCCCTTGCCTTTCCCTCTAGTGTTAACATTCCCCCAATCAGCTGTCAAAACATCACTCTGCCCCGCCTTCAAACTCCACCACCTGTCAAACTGAATAAAAGCTGACTGTTTCTTTGTCTGCCCCAGGGGATCCTGCAATCTATTGCAGCTCTCCAGGATCTTTTTTTGTCCCTGCTTCTCTGCTGTGCCACGGAAAAACCTACAAGTGAGGCCTTGAATTTGAACCCTCGCATCACAAAAAAGGGGGAAGGGTTTTTCTACCTGTCTTTCTGTTTTTTTATGCATCTCCATGTTTCAAGCAGATGAAATAACAAGTCATAAAGAGAAGATCTGTGGGATGAGAATACAAAAAGTAATTTTAGGGAGGGAACCCTAGCACTGTCTGATAATTAGTAATCAAAGCTCAGTTTAGTTTGATTAAATAATCATTAATAGTATAACTTATTAAAGCAGTAAGTCCATATTAAAATTTTTCTTAAAGGATTTCCTGAAATTATTCATATTCCTTCCAATTAAAAACAAATACACATTGTTTTTTATTTCATATAACTTAGTAAATTTTATAGAAAAACTGAAAGCCCAAAATTAGATAAATGACAGTAATTTTTAAAAGAACCAAAACAGGCAAGACTAACAGGGCTAACAATGTTAAATATTTAAATCATGTCAATCTACTTCAAAGGGAAAATTAATCACAAAAATTTTAAGAAAAGCACACAAATTCAAAATATATTCCTGCATCATCAGCACTAAAGTGTTTAATACTGGCCTTATAAGAGAGACAGATATAAAGAATTTGTTTTCCTCCCCCAAAAGATTCTACCAAAAGAATTTTAGAGCTGATAAACAAACTTAGCAAAGTAGCAGGACACAAAATCAACATTAAAAAATCAGTAGTTTTTCTATACTCCAATAATAAGCAGCCAAGAAAGAAATCCAGAAAATAATTTCATTCACAATGACTTCAGCAAAATAAAGTACCTCAGGAGCCAACCTAACTGAAGAAGTAAAAGATCACTACAGCAAGCCGGGGATTTAGCTCAGCAGCATAAGCACTGGCCTGGCAAGAGTAAGGTCGTGAGTTTGATCCCCGATTAAAAAAAAAAAAAAATTACTATAGCAAAAATTATGGAACTCTCTGAAGAAAGAAACTGAAGACACAAGACACTAGATAATGAAAAAAACCTTCCATACTCATGGACCAGCAAGATTAATATTGCTTAAATGACCACAATACTGAAAGTGAGCTACAGATTCAATGCAATCTTCATCAAGATTCCAATGACATTCTTCACAGAACTACAAAAAACAATCCTAAATTTCATATGGAAAAAGAAATGAACCAGAATAGCCAAAGTAATTCTAAGCAAAAAGAACAAGGCTGATGGCATCACAAAACACAATTTCAATTATACCACAAAACCATAGCTACAAAAACAGCATAATAATGGCACAAAAATAGACACACAGTCCAATGAAATAAAATAGAGAACAGGAAAACAAACCAATGAAACCATAGCCATCTGTTTCTTGTTAAAGGAGCCCAAAACATATTCCCGAGAACAGACAGCTTCCTTATCAAATGGTGCTACGAAAATTGTACATATATTTAATTCAGACTAGATCCTTATTATTATCCTAAACAACACTTAAGGGATCAAAGACCTAGGTATAAGACTTGAAACTTTGAAACTGCTACAAGAAAACAAAAAGGAAACAAGTGCTAATACAGACAAAGACTTCTTGAATAACACTCCAATAACACAGGAAATAATAGCAAGAATCAACAAATGGGACAACATTGAATTTAAAAGTTTCTGCATAGCAAAGGAAAACCCACCAGAGTGAAGAGACAGCCCTCAGATTGAGAGAAAATCTTTGCCAAATACTCTTCCAATAGAGGACTAATATCTAGAATGTATAGAGCACAAAAAACTTAATACCAAAAAATAACCCCAAGCAATAAATGGGCAAATGAATTGAACAGACACTTCTCAAAAGAGGAAGTGCAAAGAGCTAGTAAGTTTACGAAAAAATGTTCACTAAAGAAATGCAAAGAGGTCCGCCGCCCCTGCTGTCATTGCTCGCTGCTGCCTCGCGGGTGAAGATGGCGGTGGAGCAGGGACCCAGTGGCGCCTCAGCGCCTCCTGCTTCTGGCTGAGCTGCCCTTGTCGCTGCCGCCGCTGCTGCCACTCACGCCTCAGACACCAGGACTTCTGCAGTTCGCAGGCTCCAGAGGATCCGCGGGCTTGAGTGGACTGCGCCCAGCAACCTTCATTCAACCAGGGAAGCCAGGCCCACTGAAGGGGGAGCCAAGCCAGCGCCATGCCTTGAGGTGAGTTGCAGCTCGCCAGGGCAAGCCCAGAAGGGTTTGGGACCATTGATCCCAGAGGCTGGGTGCCTGCCCAGCCCCCTTTGGTCATTAGACTGGGCTCCAGAGGTTCGGCAGGCTTGAGTGGACTGCGCCAAGCGGCCTTCATTCAACCAGGGGAGCAAGGCCTGCCGAAGTGGGAGCCAAACTGGCGCCGCACCGCAAGGCGAGTAGCAGCTCACCAGGATAGGTCCGGAAAAGTTTAGGACCATCGATCCAGGAGACGGGGTGCCTGCCCAGTCCCCTTGGGTCATTGGACTAGGCTCCAGAGGTTCCGCGGGCTTGAATGGACTGCGCCCAGCGACTTTCATTCAACCAGGGGAGACAGGCCCACCTTAGGGGGAGCCAAGCCGGTGCAGTGCCACGAGGGAAAGCTTTGGAAAATTGCTGGAAACACCGAAATACCGGAAAATGACAAAATGAAAGACCAAAATGCAATTTCAAACCTCCAGCCCATCCCAAGAAATAGGAGCCATGTACATAGAAGAAAATACTACACATACACCTGAAATGTATGAAATGATATCAACTGAAATAAAGAAGTAAGTACAGGAAGCTATGAGGTAACTCAAATCAGAAATATTCTCCCAGATAAAAGAAGAAATGATAAAAGTAATGAAAGAAATACTGAATGCATCCAACAAAGACACAGCTAAACAATTAGAAGAACAAAGCAAAATGATAGAATCCCTGAATGAACAGTTTAAGAGACAAACAGAATGCATTAAGCAGATTCAAAGAGATATATAGGAAATCAAAAACTCTAATGAAAGCTGAAAAAATCGCTTCAAAGAAAGTGAAGATAGAATCTCAGACCTTGAAGATAAGATTGCAGCTAGTGAACAGGAAAGAAAAGATCTTTTAACAATAACAAGAAATCAGGAAATAACAATTCAACAGCTGCAAGATGATGCAAAGAAAAACAATATAACATTAATAGGGATAAAAGAAAAAGAAAGGAAAAATACAAATGTATCAAGAGGCTATTTACAGAAGTAATAGCTGAAAACTTCCCAAACATTAATATGGAAACTGACATATGGATTAGTGAGGCATATAGATTAGTGAGGCATATAGATTATTAGTGAGGCATATAGAACTCCAAATAGCCATAACCAAAACAAAACTACACCCAGACATATAATAATCACCATCCCAGAAATCCAATGTAAGAACAGAATATTAAAAGCTGTTAGAGAGAAAAGACAGATCACCTATAAAGGACAACCTATCAGAATCACAGCAGACTTCTCAAAACAAACAATGAAGTCAAGAAGACCATGAAGTGAAGCTTTTCAGATCCTTAAAGAAAACGACTTCCAACTCAGACTGATGTACCCTGCAAAACTGTCCTTCAAAATGGATGGAGAAATAAGATATTTCCATGTCAAAGAACAGCTGAACAACTTCATGATCACCAAACCAAACCTACAAAGAATACTGAAAGACATTCTAGATACACATAGGAAAAAACCACTAAGCAAGACAGACAATTAAACAGAATGGAAAGCTAAGATACAACATCAAAAAGATAACATGTCAACAATAAACCAATATATGACAGTTATAACCATTAACGTAAATGGCCTCAATTCACCAATTAAAAGAAACAGACTGGCAGAATGGATCAAGAAACAACATCCAACCATATGCTGTCTACAAGAAACCCATCTAACCCAAACGGAAACTCATAGACTGAAAGTCAAAGGATGGAAAACAATACTCCATGCAACAGGAACTCAAAAAAAAGTGGGGGTAGCTATTCTGTTTGCAGACCATGTGAACTTCAAACCAAGAATGGCCCAAAGAAATAAAGAAGGTCACTACATACTAGTTAGGGGAAAACTGCAAGAGGAAGAGATAACAATCTTAAATATATATGCACCAAATTCCAGAGCACCCAACTACACAAAGCAAGTATTAACAGAAATGAAAAATCAAATAGGCAATAACACAATTATAACAGGGGACGTTAACACACCATTGACACAAAGGGATAGGTCAACTAGACAGAAAATCAGCAAAGAAATAACAGAACTGAATCACACCTGTGAACAAATGGATTTGATAGACGTATACAGAGTGTTCCATTCAACAACATCAGGATATAGATTCTTCTCACCAGTACATGGAACATTCTCTAAAATAGAGCATATACTAACCCACAGAACATATTTAAGTAAATGCAAAAGAACTGAAATTATCCCATGCATGTTATCAGATCATAGTGCCATGAAAATGGAAATTAATGATAAAAGTAACTGCAAAAACCACACAAACACATGGAAATTAAATAATACACTCTTGACCAATCAGTGGGTCACAGAGGAAATTAAAGAAGAAATTAAACAATATCTACAAGCAAACAAAAATACAAATACAACTTACCGGAACCTGTGGGATGCAATGAAAGTGGTTCTCAGAAGAAAATTTATTGCACTGAGTTCCCACATTAGGAAAACAGAACAAACACAAATAAGCAACCTGATATTACACCTGAAACATCTAGAAAAAGAAGAGCAAGCCAAGCCCAAAGCCAAAAGAAGAGAGGAAATTATAAAGATCAGAGCAGAAATTAATACAATAGAGACTAAGAAAACAATTCAAAGAATCAAAGAGTTGGTTCTTTGAAAGAATAAATAAAATTGACAAGCCCCTAGCCAACCTAATTTAAAAAAGGAAACAAAAGACTCGAATTCATGCAATACAGAATGAAAAAGGAGAAATCACTACCAACCCTGTGGAAATACAGAAGATCATCAACAACTATTTCGAAAACCTCTACTCTCATAGGTTCGATAACACAGAATGGACAGATTCCTAGAAACATACAAACCACCAAAGCTGGATCAAGAAGATATAAAACTGCTGAATAACCCAATTCCTATTAATGAAATTGAAAATGTAATCAAGTCCCTACCTACAAAGAAGAGCCCAGGCCCAGATGGATTCACTGCGGAATTCTACAAGAAATACAAAGAAGACTTAATGCCAACACTCCTCAAACTCTTCAATGAAATTGAAAGGTAAGCAATTCTCCCTAAGTCATTCCTGGAAGCAAATATCACTCTAGTACCAAAACCTGAGAAAGACCCAACTGAAAAAGAGAACTACAGGCCAATCTCCCTAATGAACATAGATGCAAAAATTCTCAATAAAATATTGGCAAACAGGATGCAGGAAATCATCAAGAAGATTATACACTATGACCAAGTGGGATTCATCCCAGGCATGCAGGGATGGTTCAATATACATAAATCAATAAATGTAATCCACCATATCGATAGAGCCAAAAGCAAGAATCACATGATCATTTCTATAGATGCAGAAAATGCTTTTGATAAGATCCAACACCCATTCATGATAAGAACATTACAGAGAATTGGAATAGATGGTCTTTACCTCAATATGATAAAGGCCATCTATGACAAACCAACAGCCAGTGTCATATCAAATGGCCAAAAACTGAAAGCCTTTACATTCAAATCTGGCCCAAGACAAGTATGTCCATTATCACCACTCCTATTCAATATAGTACTGGAAATACTAGCTAGAGCAATTAGACAAGAGAGGGAAATAAAAGGAGCAAAATAGGAAAAGAAGAAGTTAAATTATCATTATTTGCAGATGACATGATACTCTCCAAAGAAGACCCCCAACCACCATTGAAAGTCTAGATATAATAAATAAATTCAGCACAGTAGCTAGATACAAAGTCAATACTCAAAAATCAATAGCATTCCTATACACTAACAACAAAATCACTGAGAGAGAAATAAGAGAAGCCACACCATTCACACTAGCATCCAAAAAAATGAAATACTTAGGAATTAATCTAATGAAAGACGTAAAAGAGTTGTACAGGGAAATTATAATACCCTGAAAAAAGACATTGAAGAGAACCTCAGAAAATGGAAAGACATCCCTTGCTCATGGATAGGAAGAATACATATGGCCATTCTCCCAAAATGTTTATACAGATTCAATGCAATCCCAATGGAAATACCACTAATATACCTCATAGATCTAGAGAAATCACTCCTAAAATTCATCTGGAACCAGAAGAGACCTAGAATAGCAAAGGCAACTCTAAGCAGCAAAGCCAAGGCAGGAGGCATCACAATCCTTGACTTGAAGTTATACTACAAAGCTACTGTAATAAAATCAACATGGTATTGGAATAAAAACAGACCTGAAGATCAATGGAATAGATTTGAAGATACAACTACAAACACACTCAACCACCTTGTCTTTGATAAAGGGGCCAAGCATGTTCACTGGAAGAACAACACTCTCTTTAATAAATGGTGCTGGAAAAATTGGCTATACATATGCTGAAAACTAAAATTAGACCCATGTGATAAACTAAAATCCAAATGGATCAAAGATCTAAATATTAAAACAGAAATACTAAATCTGTTGCAAGACAAAGTAGGTAAAAATCTTGGAAGACATAGGGGTAGGTAGAGAATTCATGAATAGGAACCAAACTGCATGGGAAATACTTCCCAGAATCAAAACCTGGGATTATATCTTATTAAAGAGTTTCTGCATGTCCAAAGAAATCTTCTAGTAGGGTGAAAAAAACCCCACAAACTGGGAAAAAATCTTAGTGAACTGTTCCTCAGACAAAGGACTTCTATCTAGAACTTATAAAGAATTAAAAAATCAGACTCCCAAAATTCAAAGACCCAGTCTAAAAATGGGCATCTGAGATGAACACACAGTTCTCAGATGAAGAGATACAAATGGAAAATAAATACATGAAAAAATGTTCATCATCATTGGTCATCAGAAAAATGCAAATTAAAACCACACTGAGATTCCATTTCACTCCAGAAAGAATGGCCAGGATCAACAAAACTACCAACAACAAATGCTGGAGAGGCTGTGGGGAAAAAGGAACTCTTCTGCACTGTGGGTGGGAGTGTAGACTGGTGCAACCACGGTGCAGGTCAATCTGGAGATTCCTCAAAAAGCTGGGGTTGGAGGTCCCATTTGACCCAGCTATTCCACTGTTAGGCATATTCCCAGAAGAACTGAAAACATCTTACCACAGTGATATATGTGCACCAATGTTTATACCAGCACAATTTGTAATAGCCAGATCTTGGAAACAACCTAAGTGCCCCTCAACCGAGGAATGGATAAAAAAATTGTGGTACTTTTATACAATGGAGTACTACTCAGCTATAAAGAATGATCACATTGAGATATATATAAATAAATGGATGCATCTTGAATCTATACTCATAAGTGAAATAAATCAAACTCACATGTATAAATACCGTATAGTCTCCCTAGTGTAAAAATGGTAAGAGTACAGAAGATTTTATGGAAATCATGGTTCACCATTATACTGCTTTGATGTCTTATGTCTTCATTCATTGGTTCAAATGGTTTTATTCTGTTTTGTTTGATCTTAATATATGTGATCATATGAATAATTACTTTGAAGACAAGACAGTATGATAGCCAGTGTTGATTTAATATCATCTTGCTCTGAAGTCCTACCATGCTTTTGTTTTTCTATTACCATTGGTTCTATCACATTGTGTCTTATTGGATTTTAATATGTATGATAGTAAAAACAAAATTATTATGGAAAATGAGATAATATAGCAGCCATTGTTCATCTTTGGTTTTTTGGTTCAGAATGTCTTGGAATACTTCCATCCTCTTGAGTTGTTTATTCTACTTTGTTATGTTTGACATTATTGTGTGTAAAGCTAAGCTCAACTTTCAAAGAAAGAGACATTATGATAGCTACTGTTAATATCCAATTGTCTTGTTGTGAAGTGCTCTGTTGCTTACATTGTTCTGTTCTGATCTGCTTAGGTCTGCCCTCTTTATTTATTCTCTTTAAAATAAAAACAATTTTAAAAAAAGAGAAATGCAAAGCAAAACTACATTGAAATTCTATTTCATCCCAATAATGGCAACCATCAAGAATACACAAAACGGCCGGGGAGTTTAGCTCAATGGTGTAAGTGCCTGCTTGGCAAATGTGAGGTCATGAGTTCGATTCCCCTGCCCCCCCCCAAAAAAAAAAACCATAAAGCAAAACAAAAAGCTGGGGAGAATGAAGGAGTTGAGGGTGGAATCAGAATGGAAGCTCCTGGAAATACTGCCAATAGAGTTATCATATGGCCCACTATACCACTCCTTGGTATATAACCAAAGGAATTAAAATCAGCATACTAGGGATAATTGTGTAACTATGTTTATGGCAGCACAATTCACAATAGCTTGGATATGCAACAAAGAAAATTTTACACATATAATTCAGTCATAAAGAACAAAATCATGTCTTTTGCAGGAAAATGGATGGAGATCATCACGATAAGTAAAATAAGACAGATTCAGGCAAGTATCATATTTTCCCTACCATATGGAATCTAAAAAAGTTTTAAATTATATTACCTATAAAATTGATTAGGATTGAACTCAGCACCTCACACATGCATGGCAAGTTCTCCCTCACTAAGCAACAGCTCTAGTCCAATGACTCTTTTATCTCACCCTCCCACCACCATCACCAGCAACACCCCAACCCATACTTGATGCATGGTAGAAATTCAATAAATATTTATTCAATGCAAAAGACATATTTCAAGGGTCTGTAAAAACTAGCAGTTTATCTGACAGGCACTTGCAGTAGATTGTTATGTTTAATCCTTACAGAGACTCTTTAAAGTGGGAAGTACAGACCCAAAGGCCTTTTTCCAAATTTCTTGAGGTTAGATATGTTTAGGATTTCAGACATTTTTGTATTTTAGAAACCAATGTATTTTATTAAACAGGCTATGATATAACACTCCCAGTGGGATTTGGGGCAGCACTGATAATCAAACACATATAAAACTGATGATCAAACACAATTAGTTGCACATTAGTAATCATATTAAATAGAATCAATAACTATAAACACTCTGGTAAGTTCGTGTCAAATTTTGCTACCTATTATGTTGGCAACAAACTTAGAAAATGCTGTCAGTTTTAGAGCTTTTTAGATTGCAGAACTGCAAATAAGGTCACATGGACCTGCAGTATATCTTTATACCTTTTAGAAATAAAGAAAAGGGGCTTGAAAAGGTTAAGCAACTTTACCAAGAACACAGAGTTAATAAACAATAAACTTGAGCCTGATTCCATATCTGTAATTTTAAATGGGTTACATACATACAAAAAAATATATAGGAC
Organism: Hydrochoerus hydrochaeris; assembly: GCA_004027455.1. Lineage (NCBI taxonomy): Eukaryota > Metazoa > Chordata > Mammalia > Rodentia > Hydrochaeridae > Hydrochoerus > Hydrochoerus hydrochaeris. Next base: position 25,418 of record PVLA01004744.1, read on the forward strand.
ATACATGGAAATCAATGCATAATAATTAAAGTAATATAATATAAGTGAATCTGCACCTAACTTAGATATGAATCCCTGATCTTCACTCCTGGCACAGCAACTAAGGCTAAGGTCTTTATAACTGTGTTATACAGGCTGAGCTTTGATGGCTCTGAATGTCAGCTTCTTGGATGGGATCCCAGAGATCCCTCAGCTCTGAAACCAGTCAGCTCAACCAGAAGTTAGTCCTTCTATACTATCAAAGAATCAATGAAGGGAGGAGAAGATGAAATTATTTTGCATTCCAAATGTAAAAATGATGCAATTTCAAACACAGATGAATAAGAACCCTTTCACAAGGCAGACTGGGTAAAAACAATGGTGTGCAAGACCCAGACACACTAGTGTGTGTTGCTTGTGTAGCACAGCATAGTAGCAGGAACAGAAAAACTGACCTGAGCTGCCAGGCCAATTAGAAGAAACTAGGAAGGAAGTGTTTGAGGGCTTACAGAAAGAACACCTAAGGCCCAGATTAGCAAGTATATGGTGAGGTTATCTGCAGAGAAGGACAAAACCGCAAGTAGTCTACCCTGTTTATTAAGATCTCTCTTTCAGGGGCCTCCAGTAGGCCAGAGGAAGCAACTCAAGGTTCAGAAAATGAAACAGTTTTTACTTCAGCAAAATAGAAGTGATTTTGTGGAAGAGTTACTGATTAATGAACTTTAATCCTAAAATAAAACATCTCCATGCTTGCCAGATACCAGCTTCACTCAGACTGCCTGCTCCAAAAGTATGGGCAAGTGGAGTGATCCAACTAAAACCATGCCGACGAATTTGGATGCTCTGAATAGGCAATGGAAACTGAGGTCTCTGAAGAAGAGTGAGGCATGTGTGCATCTATGAGTGTGTGTTTGTGCACATACGCACATGTGTATATGTATGACGACTCTGAAAATATACATCTTTTGAAAAAGAATTCTATATTTACAGACTCTTATTCAACCTATGAACATTCTGTTATTCAATGACTGACGGGAGAGAAGCAACCCTTAGTTGAAGGACCTGTTATACCAGAAGTGTCCATTAATCGCATGCTACTTCAGAATCCAGACCATGCTACCTGAAGGTGACCTCTGATTTAAAAGTCAAACAGCAAACAAATAATTCAAAGGAAACCAAATGATTTAGATATGAATTTCAAAAAGAAGTCATTATGGAAAACATGCATGCACATTCATACACACATACACCAGTCCGTGGGTACAGATATTTGAAGAAAGGAGAGCTATATACACGCAAGGGCAGGGAACTGAGTTGGACGTTTGTTCCATTCACATGATACTCAAGGAGAATTGAAATGGGACAGTAACTGAAGCAACAGGCTCAGTAGATTGCTAAAAGAGACCTTAAATTTTTTTAAATTTTTTATTTTAAAGAGAATAAAACAAAATAAAACAGAACAATGCAACCAACACAGAACTTCACAGCAAGACAATCGGAAATCAACAGTAGTTACCATAATGTCTCTTTTCTTCAACATAATTGAGCATACCTTCACATACAATAATAACAATATAGTATAAAACCATTCAAAAGAATGAAAGCATTATAGGACTTCAAAACCAAATAACAGGAAATAAACAATGGCTACTATATCTCATTTTCCTCAAAAAATTTGTCTATACCATCATACATAATAAAATCAAATAAAACACAACAGGATAGAACTAATCAAAACAGAAGAACAAAAGCATGATAGGACTTCAAAACAAGATCATAGCAAATCAGCAATGGCTACCATAATGTCTTGTTTTCTTCAAAATAGCTATTCATACCATCACACATAATAAAATCAAAACAGAATAAAACCAATCAAACAAATGAATGAAAGAATTATACGACTTCAAAGCAATGTAATAGGAAACCACGAGTATCATAATATATTCCATTATAGTCAAAATAGCTGCCCCTAGCATCTGACAGCATAAAATCTAACAAAACAAGACAGAACAAAGCCAAACCTAACAAAATTGAAATAATGCAAGAGTTCAAGATAAGACAATAAGAAATTGACAGTAGTTTCCACCTTTCCCTCCCAGGTGTTTTCTCCCCTTTGAGGAGTCCTTAAAATAAAAACAAAAAATATATAGGCATATTTACCAATACCACTAAAAAAGTTAAAGGGAAATAAAGTTATTTCTAGCTATTTATTACTGTCACAGGTGGGTTTTGGGGAAATTTTACACAAGGGAAATTCTTTTCAAGGAAATTCTGACAATGTGTGGATACAGGAAAAGGGATTAGTTTGAGGCATTTGACACATCTTCTGAGGGAGACCACTTGTTCTTTTATTTAGTAACAGTCAGGTTAATATCTCATTTTCTATGAATTTCTCATCAGCATTCCCTGCTCTTCCTTTTTCCCCCTAGTCACACAACACACGTATTGTCAGTAGCTCCCTCTCAGCTGATAAGAAAACTAACTTCCAGCCATTGTTTTTCCCATTAAAACCTGCAAGAAATCTGTATGAGCATGCAGAATCTTCAGGGCTTCCCACAGCCCTACGCTATACACTGTGCTCATCATGCTGGCAGAACTGCAAAGGAGAGGACCCAAGCGGCTTCTATGCAACTTGTCATATCTGAGCAAGCTTCTGAGATAGAAGTAGCTTGCTGCCAAATAACAGCCCAGTACTTGGCTGCTGCTAATGTACGGTTCATAGACCTAAAATGCCCACAGCACTGAGGAAATTCTTAGAAACACGAATCTCGGCTTCCATGAAAAGTACAGAATCAGAATCCACAACTTCGTAATATTCCCAAATGATGTCTATGCTCAACATAATTCAAAGAGTACTAATCTGACATTTTATCAATTTATTTCAAAAAATATTTACCAGCTGGGCATGGAGACATATGCCTGTAATCCTAGCACTCTGGAAGACTAAGAGAAGAGGATCACAGGTTAGAGCCCAACTGAGGCCCTGGGTCAAAATTTTTTAAATGGTAAAGGACTGGGAATATGACCCAATGCAAAGGCACTGGGTTCAATTCCAAGTATAAAATTTTTTAAAATGCTAATTACTACAAGAAAGCTGTAATGGTTGATACACTGTGTCAACTTGAGAAGTTCAGAAGCTTAAGTTACTTAGCATGTCTATATTCTAGGTTGCAGAGGCCATGCCCTTGGGTGGCTCTTTACCCTCTATTAGGATAATAGGATATTACCAACATTAGGATGTTGTAATGGTTGATTCATTGTATCGACTTGAGTTTAGCCTGGATACAATACAAGGGAGGAAAACAGGCTTGTTTCCTCTCTTTTGCTTTTGTTGCTTTTGCTGTCTTCTGCTGCCTTGAACTGTTGCCCCTCACTATGACACCCTGCCTTGGAGGGAGCTAATTATGGACTGAATTCTCCACACACTGTGAGCTAAATAAATGTTTCCTTCCTTAATTGTGAGTGTTGGATAATATTTTGTCTCACCAATCAGAGAAAAGTGACCAAGAAAAAAGCATTCTTAAGGAGCTGGGGATTTAGCTCAGTGGCATAAGTGCTTGCCATGCAAGTACACAGTTGTGAGTTCAAGCCCCAGCACCAAAAAAAAAAAATTCTTAAAAACATACTTTCAAATAAGTCATTCATTCCTCAGGATAACTCCATTTATAATCATATGATCAACAGGTACTTTATACTGTCATTTTACAGGTGAAGACCCTAAAACATGCAACTGTTAAGTCCCTAAAGCATGCAACTGTTAAGTAGTTGCCTAAGGTCAGACAGCAGGTATGGAAAGGAACAGGGATTACAGCTGCACATAATCCACTGTCCATGTCACAACTCTATGCTTTCTTGGAGACACTTAAGAAATAATTAGCTAGTATTCTTTCCCTTGTTGTAGGGGGTCTAACTCAGGGCCTCTTGCAGAAAAGTCTCTATCACTGAAATACATCATGATCTTAAATGCTTTTTTAAGGGTGGATACTTTGCCTCAGTAAAAACAAAACAAACAAAAACACAAAAAACAAAAACACAGATGTTAAAAACAATAACCATCTTGGAAACCAGAGATTATAGTAGAAAACTTCCACTCCCAAAGGACAGTTAATTCAGGAAGAGATGCAAAAAAATCAAAGCTTTTCCCAATATACAATGGGAATCCAAATAAGCAGAATAAAAAAATAGATATACCTTGCAATAGCTATATCTTAGAAACAACCAAAATGCTCATCAACTGATAAATGAATTAAAAATATGTGCATTTTTTATTTTATTTTATTTTTTATTTAAAGAAAAAAAAGAAACAGAAAGAGGGTAGAAATAATACAAAATTTCAAAAACAAAAACCAGTAAGAAATCACTAGCTGACAATTACATATTTTCCTCCTAGAAGTAGTTGTTCAAGTTACAAAAGTAAAGCATACAAAGTAGACATTTAAACAGTGAGACTGTAATCAGCGCTGTTCATCTATCCAACAAAAACTTAATAATATGGTCATCAATCCTACACACTCAAACATACATGTAGTTATATCCTTTAGAATACTTTCCTTTCCTCTCTTTTTTCTTTTACAATAACTATAATCAATTCTCGTAAACTGTTCAGAAGTTCTACACATGTATAAGTCTCTACGTGCATACCTAGCCTTTCTGTATTAGAGGGAAAAACAAATCAAAACAAGTCAACAATACAAATTCCTAGAGAAATACGAAATGAAAAGGACATATAAAACCACAATACTAGGTGATCTACGGTAGTCACCATGATGTCTCCTGTTATTTTCAATAAAATTATCTATATCATCAGGCATAGTATAATTAAACTTAGCAGTACATAGCACTATTAATAAAAACCAACCATTGGAGACATTATAGGACTTTAAAGGCAGTTAATAATCAAACCAGAATGGGTATCCTATTGAATTCTGCTATCCCCAAGGTAGTTGCCCCTACTCCCAGACTTGACACCCTCAAGTATATCAGATTCGAATAAAATCAGTTAAGACAAAACAGCGATATAGCCAATTTTCTCTGCCTCATCTCTGCTATGCTATTTTTCTATCATTGTTGTTTACTTTTCTCCTTCATCCCACTGTCTGCCCCTTTCATTGAGGCCTTTCTGCCATTGTTCCTGGAATCCTGGTGATTTTCTTCTCTCTCTCTCTACAATGTCCTTCAGTATTCTTTGCAGGGTTGGATTGGTGGTCATGAACTCCCCCAGTTCCCCTTTGTCATGGAAATATCTTGTCTCTTCATTAATTTTGAGAGACAGTTTTGCAGGTACATCAATCTGGGTTGGAGGTTATTTTCTTTCAGGGTTTGCATCAAGAGGTCTGCAGTGATTTTGATGTTTTCCTTTATAGGTAATCTGTTTCTTTTCTCTGACTGCTTTTAATATTCTGTTCTTGTGATGGATTTCTGGGATCCTGACTATTACATGTCTGGGTGTAGATCTGTTTTGGTTATAGCTGGCTGGAGTTCTGTATGCCTCATATATCTGAACATCACTTCCTATGCTTGGGAAGTTTTCCTTAATTATTTCTGTGAATAACCTTTTTATTTCATTTGTATTTGTCCCTACTTCTTTGTTCACATTTTTTACTCTTAAGTTATAAATCCTCTTGTCATCTTCTAGCCTTTATATCATTGCTTCCTTGGTTCCTTGGTTCCTTGTTATTTTTAAGAGGTCCTTCCTTTTGCGAACATATATTGCAAATCTATCTTCAAGTTTTTAAAGTCTGCCTTTTGTTTCTGTTAAGAAGTTTTGCCAGGTTTCAATGGAGTTTTTAATTTCCTGATATTCTCTTTGGATCTGTTTCATGTATTCTAGATTTTGTTTATAGTTTTGTTTGTTTCTTCATCAAAGGCTTCTCTCCTTTCTCTGGGTTCCTCCATTCTTCCATTTGTGCCTTCTTAAGGAGTACCCAGTGTTTCTTTTATTAATCTTCTTATATCTTGCTTCACCTGAGTTAGAATTTCAGATTTAAATTCATCGATGAGGTCATGGAAGTATTTCTTTATTTCCAATGAGGCCATGTCTGATATATTTGCTGCCCTCAATCTCCTCTGTATTAACCTGGACTTATTTCCCCTGGGTTAGCGGTTGGAGGCTTTTTATTGTTTCTCTGTCTTGTCATGTTTCTGGTTTCTTTCAGACAGGTGAATGGTGGAGGTCTCTGGATCTTTTCATATTGCTTACGGTCCCTCTGCAGCTTACTGGCTAGGGCAGTGCCGCCCTATCCTGTTTGTTATTGATCTGTGAGGTGCACACAGGGGTGGGGTGGGCTGACCCCTCCTCTCTCAACCAGTGAGTGTCTTCAGTATGTTTGTGTGTGCCCTGTGGATGTCATAGGTTCAGGACAGCCTTGTCCCAGGCTATTGGGTCCCAACCAGGGGCATGGCCCAGCCCAAGCAGATCCCACCAATCCACTTTGGGCCAGGAGCTGCCAACTGAAGCCACCTCAGCTATTGATTCAAGCCTGTCCTGCCCAAATCCAGTATCTTGTCTAGCCAGTCATCTCGCTCTAGGGAATCCAGTTCCCAGCACTCACCAAAGTCCATGCAGCATCGCTCACCGTGTCCACTCCCTGTTGCAGTGTCTCCTCCCGCCAAGGGTCTCAAGCTCACTAACCCCCGCTCCTGGTGGAGATGCGACCTCAGCTTGATCATGAGTCACCCGACTCTAAGACATGCCCAGCACTGCTATCAGAGCGTGCCCATGCTTTTTTTTTTTTTTTTAAATTTTTTTCTTTTTCCTCAGTTTCTTCCTGGGTTGCAAGAATTCCTCTCCTTTCATCTAGTCATCTCCATGGTGTCAGATTCTAGCATCTGAGTTGTTTTTCTCAGAGAGGTTCTTTATTGTGCTACCTATCAATCAGCCATCTTGGATCTCCCTGGATTTTTTAATATAATGAAGTACTACTCAGCCATAAAGAAGGATAAACTTGAGACATTTACAGGCAGGTATACTTTGAGACAATACTCCTAAATGCAATAAAGAGAACACACATATACAAATATCATACTGTTTCTCTGGTGTGAGAAACTGAAAGTGTAAATATGGACCAGAATGTATACTGGATATTATGAAATAGGAAGAAAATGTTTAATTGGGAAGGGGAACTAGGGAGAGGGAAGGGGGAAAAGAAGGAAAGGAAAAGAGAAAAGAAGTAAAAATGGATACGAAGCTTTTATAAATAAGGAGGGGAAGGGGGTTGAAGTGAGGGTAGAGAAATGGGAAAAAAAGAGGAATCAAGATATCTCATATACACAGAGTCTTTTTGATGAATGTGATCAATCTATATATTTAAAATGAACCAATAAACTTAATCACTAAAAAAAGAAATAGCACACTGCTAAAGAATCAACTATTACACTTCAGCAATCCATTTTTAAATGTTTTTAGAACATTGTGAAGTTTAGTAAAGTTAAAAAATGTTAGCCTACATGCCTGAGAACCTTAGCCTGTTAATGCCCTTGTAATACATTAAAGGAAAAGAACAAGATTTTTTAAATGGCAGGTTTATTGCATTCTCTGTCAAAAGCAGGTCAAAGTACTTGAAACTAGTTGCAGACCACCCACGAGCCAGCGGGGTTTTTGGCCTTTGGGACTATTCAGGTGGTGATGGGACTATGGCTGACCCAGCCACTCACACACTTTCTACTTTGATTTCTGGGCCTCACCTTCTTTAAAACACTCCACAGTTCTGATCTCACATCTGCCCACAGGCTTCACTTTTCTGGTCTGCCTGTTCTGCAGTCCCTGCAGCAGTGTTCATCACGAACTCTGAGAAACAGCACCTGAGGCTGCAAGGTTTTCCCAAAGCCTCCAGAAAGTGGATTTCACCTTTACTGCATTTGGAAACATCACTAACAATATTGTGTCTGTATATATGAATACACATCAGCCTAGATCGTGTGCATTATTCCATCTCAAGTCTGGGTGGTATACATAAATGACAGAGAACAGTTATACCAGTTCATGACAAAATGAAAAAAATTCCAACAGCAGTTTCTTCTTAACCACTCCAGGAATACCTAGAAACCTAAATGAAGGGGCACTTTTTTGTTTATGGAAATAACCTGCTTATGCAAATTAAAAGAAGCTACTAGTGTGCCAATTATGCAAATGTTCAACTTTCTGGTTTAATTCTAGGAAGCAAAAGAGACCTCATTGATTCTTTCTGTAAATATTTACTAACCAGCATGTTGTGCCAGCTTACTGAACTGGGCCTGAAGATGCAATGGTAAACAAAAACAGGCAAGTCTTTGTTCTCAGTGAGTTCATGTTGGGTGGGCCAGAAAGACACTAATTAAAAATTCTCACTAAAGAACAAAGCACTGCAAGCTAAGATAAGGACCCTGAAGGCATCTAGGAGAGCCAGGGAAGGCTGAAAAAGTGACCTGAGTTTTTAGGATGTTTGATAATATGTGGAGGTATCTGGCTGTGTGAGAGCTCACTAGGGACTAAGGAGAACACACTTGAGAAACTGGAACTCAGAGAAGACAAGGGAGGTTGGTAGACAGTTTCACAAGGAGAGAGAGTAAGATGAGGCCAATAAGCTAGGACTGAAAATCTGTAAACTCTCTGTTGGTCAAATTGGAGATTAATGGTTTTGGCAGGGTGCATGGGAAGATTAGCATGTGGGAAACACTTTTCTGCATACAATGTTGAGGATTAGATTGGACAGGACCAAAGGTGATACAGAAAGTTAGCAGCCTGAGTACTCCAAGTGAGAGAATTAGCATGCTGAAAAGGGAGGTAGAAAGAAACAGTTTCATTTTTTGTTTTCTCTGGTAGCACTAGGGATTGAATCTCTTGATTTATTCAATGTTGATCTAACATCTATGTAGAAAGGGTGCTGATAAATAATGTGGGAAATAAAAAGACATTTGTTATACTCATGCAGCTTATATTCTAGTAGGTGAAAGAGGCTGAATAGAAATTATGGTCATACACGTTAACACTGGGTAAGTTCCTTTATTTTTACTGTTATTCTAAAATGCTTGCTGTGAATACTCAACAACCATAAAAAGAGAGCCTATGAAAAGTGAAGTAAAAGTATTAACTTAAAAATCTTTTCTTTCTAAATTCGTATGTACTCTGAAATATGTGATCAACTTCCATCAATATTGCAATAATGAATAGAATACAAAATGAAGAGTAGTTTTTAAGTCCTATCTCATAACCTTTATTTGAGGACTAATAAAAAATTCTAGCCACAAGTTCAGAGTACTCACAAACACTTTACTGGCATGAAACTGAAGGCTATTGCATTATAACAACTGCTAATACAGAGAAGCTAAATTCTTTAGGATTAATTCATAAACCTAAAAGAAACTAATTAGAAGCCCATTAGAAACTAATTTCAACTGTATGCCTTCCTATAAGAATATGCTACCACCAAAATTCTAAGTTAGTAGCCCTCTTGTACAACTCTCAAAAAAATCAAACCATTTCAGTACTAAAAAATAACTGAAAAGGTATTAGAAAAAATATTTATTAGAAAATTTTGTATAACTTGTTTTAAATCACATCATTAATAGCAGGGATGCTAATTCAGTCTCAAAGGTATTTTAGATTTGGTAAAAAGGCACACAATATGTATTTTTAAATATAATTTTCCCATCCTCTAACCTGGACAAAACTCAGATAAATCCTTTTCTAAAAATTCTCAAGCATTTGTAATGACCGTTACATAATGAATACTTTTAAGTCTTGGGTTGGTTGGTAAATTTGTGTTGTGCGTACTGCACTGACATTACCAAAGATAAAAGACCAAAGAAAGCTTAGTCTCTGCCTTGAATATAAGAAGGAAGGAAATAAAGAGAATATCAAAGGTGAGCAGGGCTGGTGTAGGAGAGTATACAAGGTGCTGTGGGGTCAGGATAGTGTTGAGAGAGGAACTAAGTCTAGATGAGGGGAAAAGGTAGACAAGGAGAGCAGGGTCCTCACAGAAGAGCAGCTTGTGCAGAGCACAGGAGCTTGGAGCAGCCTGGCACCCAGGAGGGTGGAGTGTGGAAGGAATGCAGCAAGATAACGCTGGAGAGCAGCACGGTCACAGGACCAGATAGAAGAGGACCTTAAATTTAAACTCTCAGAAAGAGGCAGAATTTAGTTGTCAGGAAGAGGCAGCAATTGAAGGATTTTGAGAAGAGCTCCCTGCAGTCTTGCATTATCGGAAAATGAGTTTGGTGCCCGTGCAGAGTAACCTACAGAGGTGAGCCTGCTGGTTAGGACACTGTGGTAGTAATTCTGGGTAGAGATGAGGGAGCTTTGGAAAGGAGATGGGAGACAGAGAATGAGCACTGTTGATTTTATCATCTATCTATAGTAAATACAAAACTGCCAACACATTCTGTTAGAAGAGCAAATACTTCAACAGTTCTCATAGTGATTTTTATCCTGTTTGTTACTGAGAAATAAGTTCAGAGTAAGGCTTTACCATATGTAAGACTGTAAAAGTAAAGCCCTTCCTTAAAAGTATTAACCTCAAGTGTAGACTATTCTGTTGAGCTTTTTAGAAAAGGGTTTTAAAGTTTTGTAAATAAGTTAAAACCCTAACGTGTATAGGAAATGTGGCCAAATCTTTACAGAAGTGCTTCCTTTCATCTCAATCTATTTTCTTTTCACCTATACCATAAATTTGGGCTTGTCAACTTTTGTTTAAAACAACAGATGAATACCCTAAACAATGGCATTTGCCATAATATTAAAAAGATGCCAAATTAACACCAATATCAAATGTAAAATACTTTTCCATTATCTTCTGCATCATTGTTGTCCACTTTCCAAAAAATTAAATACAAAGTTTATTTATCTATAATTTACTAAGCAATTGTTTTACAACTTAAAAGTCAACTGACAGCTGCACTTAACTAACAGATGTCACATCAGACACATCTAGAAATCTGCTCTATTTATATTTTCACTTCTTCAGATGGCAGGGATACAAATGTTTGAAAAGTGAATAGATCTAGAGAATCCTTCTGTCTACCTATCTTTTTTTTGCCCATCAATTAGTCATTAATAATCAATGACATGAATTTAGTAATGACTCATTTCCATATTTAAACAGGCATTTTGAAATGACAATGAGAAGCTAACAATTAACTGTTCTCTAAGGAAATGCCCTTTCCCTCCATATGGCTTCCACTATGGGGCTAAGATATAAAGAGATTTTCAATTTACAGAACAACAGAGAGTCCCCAGCTGAGACCCCCATGTAACCTCATTCAGAATGCAAATGTCTGTACCAAGATTTTAAATGTCATTCCCTCTGATGCTAAGAAGCCATTATAAAATGAAATCATCCTTAGAGTTTTGGTAAATCAAAAAGTAAAGAACTTTAGTTGTAGCATAAATTAAATTGTGTGTGTGAGTATATGTGTGGTGTGTTAGCTGGGCAGCATATTGGTAGACAAGGTCCAAAAGAAGCTATGCCATCTTGCCTTCTCACCTTAAAATGAAGATATAATTCCTGCTACAACTATTACAAGAAATAATACCCTGACCCTAAGCATATCCCAATTGTTACCTCAGATCTTCATTAATACGCTTACTCTATTGAAGTAGAGGTATAGCTTATGGTAGAGTACCCGCTTAGCATGCTTGAGGCCCTGGGTTCAATGCTCATCACTAAAAAATTTGAAAATTAAAAGAAAATAAATTATAAAATAAATAAAAATGTGGGGATGGAGAAAAAAGTTAAACTGCTCCAAAAAGCACACATTAAAAATGCATATGAACAAACTGATTCTGAACAATCTCCATAAAATAAAAATAAGAATACAAAGGCTCCGGGATTTGTAATTTGTTCAAGATTTAATAGTTTGTAAAACCCAAACTTAAACTTATTCTTCTTGTTCTCAAGTGAAGATCTCGTTCACTACCTAATGTGTTTCATTCATACAAATATATACACATAATATACATATACATATATACACATACATATGTATGTATACTTCTACACACATATGCACATATCTTGCTTTTAATAGCTTTTTTGAGATCTTATTCACATACTGTCTCGTTCACCAATTTTAAATGTGTGGTTCACTGGTTTTTAGTCTAATTCATAGTTTGCAATGATCATCACATTCAGTTTTGGAATAGCTTCATCAACCTCCAAAGAACCCTGTACCATTAGCAGTCATTCCCTGAATCTTCTAGCCCTAGGCAACCATTAGTCTATGGTCTTTATAGATTTGCCTACCATGAACATTTCACATAAATGAAATCATATATTATGTGACCTTTGTTTGCTTGCATTTTGATATTGCATTCAAGAAAGCTTTGCCTGACCAAATGTCAAAGAATGATTCACACGTTTTCTTCTAAGAATTTTATAGTTCCAGATTTTACATTTAGGTTTGTGAACCATTTTGAGTTGCTTTTTATGTATGGTGTGAAGAAAGTATCCACCTTTATCTACTTTTCTAGATACCCTTATTTTTAAATTGTATATAATAATGATTTCTTTCTCAAAGAGTCTACTGTATGAGATGAGATCATGTATATTAATTGCTTAGCTAACAAATATCCTGGAACACAGTAATCACTCAGTAATATTAGCCATTAAAAGAAAAAATATAAGGGCCTGCTGGTGGCAAAACTACAGCATGCATGCTACAGCAGGCTGTTCATATCACTGAAGCTCTACAAGTTTCACCATCACTGGTAGGTAGTAGCTAAAAACACTAAGTCAGTTGAGGTATTGGTTAAATTTTATTTTAAAATTACACTTAAACCTAATAGACAGATTGCTTCCAAATAGGCTCACTTTGGAACATTTAGTAAAAACAGAAAATGAGACTCAAGTGCAACCCATGATAGAATCAAAAGGCCAGCTGTACCTTCCTATCTAAAACAACTAGAATACCAGACAAAACACATGAAACAATATCAGATATTTCACAACACACAGTGAAAAACAATGATTCATGAGTAGAGAGTAAGGTGAGCTCACAACTGCAGGCTGCAGAATAGGAGGAGGAACCCAGACTGCCTCCAGTGGTCTCACTGGATTGAAGAGATAGAAAACAAAGTTCAGGGAAGCCGAGGCAGACAGAATTATGGTACAGAAGAAAGAAGAAGGAGAGAGAAAGAGAATGACAGAGAAAGCGAGACAGAAGACAGAGACAGAGACTAAACTAGATCTACCAATGGTGGGGAACCCAGGGCACGTGTGCTGCAGTGGGCTGTTTATACCATTGAAAACTCTAAAAGGTTCGCTATCACTGCTCTAGGCTGCCAAACAGTGCTTAAGATCACCCTGAAAGGAACTCAACAGCATGCCAGAACAAAGTAAAAGATTATGACACCAAAACCAGAAGCTAACAAGTTAAAATGTCTAGCAAAAATCATGAGGCTTGTAAAGAAGTACCGAATATGCCCTATATTCCAAAAAGTCCATCAAAGGAAATGGACCCAAAAATGAAAGAGATGATGGAATTAATAAAGGATTTTATAAGTTATTATAACTATGTTTCACGTGTTTAAATGGAACTTTTACAGGCAAAACAAAACAAACAAATACCCCATAATATCACCTCACCTTTTGGTGAGGAAATTAATACATAGGCAGAGTCTAGAACTAAGTCACACAGTTAATTAGTGGCAGAGTCTACAGTAAACCCAGTTTTCCTGACTCTGCTATAGTACTCTTTCCACTGTGCTGTAGAGAAATAGAACAGTCCAACAGACACTAAGTGAGATATCTGGCACCTATACATGTAGGCCTGACTGTATAGAATGTTGAAGGTGTAGGAGTAAAAGTAAGAGCCTATTATAATAATCTCATTGAGAGATGGATGATTGTTTGAACCTCAGTGGTAGTAAAGAAGGTGGATACTACCTGTATTTAAAAGAATTGGTAGGATTATTGATGGATTGAATTTACTGTTTGAAAAGGATACTGGATAACCTCATGTTTCTGACTTGAGGCTTTAGCAAAAGTTCAAGCCTTTGCTCATTAATAAGCCATTGACTATAAGGGGGGAAAGTGAGGATAATGGAGCTAGGGAAGGGGATCTAGGAACTTGGTTCTGAACAGGGCAAATTTGAGATGCTGCCAAACATGTAAGCACATATGCAGGTGGTATATACAGCAGAGCTGTCTTAAAAATGAAAGGAGAGACTAGAGTCAGAAATATGGAAAGATCATTAAGACTATAGACAAATTATAGGAATTTGGAAGCTGTGGGCTTTAAGAGTCTTTAAATAAGGAGAATTTGTGATTCAACATGGTACCGTGTTCCTCAGGCTAAGCAGTCCCTTGTCAATCTAACAGAGGGTCCTTTCTGTTACTACAATTTTTCTTACACCATTTGCCTTGCCATGATTACCCAGGTTTTTTCCCATTGCTTCTGAAGTATCAATCTTGCATAGTTACGGGGAATGATATACAATCTCTATAACTACTTGAAAAGCCCTCAATAAATTTAGCTCTGTGTTATAGAATCCTATTTTTAAAGAGTAATGTAGTTTCACTTGTACATGAATGTTCATAGTGCTTTTCTACCAAATACCCTCAAAAACAGATAAAACCCAAATGTCCATCAAAAAATGGAGGGATAGTTGTAGCATATTTATCCAAGGCAATGTTAATAAAAAAGAAAGAGCTACTGATAAACATTAGTGTGCATGAATCTCACAAGCATGATACTGACTGAAACAAGCCAGCCACAAACAATGTATGTTGTATGATTCCACTTACATGAAAAACTAAAAGACAAATCAAATCTATAGAGACAAAAAGCAGATCAATGCTTATAGAGGACTGAGTTGAGATATAAGTGGGAGGAACACAAGAAACTATTTTTGGGTTATGAAAACAAGTATTAATTGCGTTAGTGGCAGTAGGAGTATATAAATTTGCCAAACAGACACATCAAAATAAACACTTAGACTGGGTCTATTATATTTCAGTAATAAGGAAATAGTGTTTACAGTCAATTCTGCTAGGTGACTGAATGTTAAATAAGTTCCCTTCAAAATACTGTCCCTCAGCTAGGTGTGGTGATGCATGCCTATAATTCCAGTACTAGGGAGGCTGAGGTAGGATGACCACAGCAAGTTCAAGGCCAGCTTGGGCTACACAGTGAGTCAAAGCCAGCCAGAACTACACAGTGAGTCCCTATCTAAAAACACAGGAAAGAAAATTCTGCCTCCCATGTTATTTTACATTACTAAGCAGAACTATACTTTTTATCTTGAGCTACCTCAAGAGAAGCCACATGGGATTTTTTTTAAACATCTAATTAAAAAAAACAGAATAGGATCACATTTTCCTTCATCTTGTTTTGGTAGGCTAATTGTCTTATCTGATTTCCTTAGGGTTTTAATATTTTTTCTTTCTTTTTTTTTTTCCCAGTTAGGATCCAGTTATACTCTTCTGAGTGTCACTATGGTTTGAGTTTAGCTTTGAGGTTTCTATTACTACTCAGTTTCTTTGAAGTTTGGCTTTGGTTATGCTGCTCTTTGAATCTCATCACAAGCTCTCTTTTAAAAATTGTGTTCCAGAGTACTGCTTCCAAGTACATTGCAGGTTTTCTCCTTATGTCATGGGAATCTACTTTGCTATGAGACAAGGAATCTGGAGGCCACCGTCAATCTAACAGAGGGTCCTTTCTGTTACTACACCTGGAGGCCACCGTCTGTCTATTTCACTTATTTTTCAAAGAAGTGTTTCCTCCAACCTTCTATGAGCCAGGTAACTTTTCTCTCTTGGCTTCCCAAGTCATATTTCCACTAACAGTCTCCCTGTGCAATCCTTTCTTTCCCAGGTGAAGTTTGAGGTCACTTGGTAGTTTTCTGCTCTATCTTGACTACTGATGGGGATGATTCTATGTCCTTTTCCAGAAGGGAAGTTCCTTGGCAAAAGCTGCAATTCCAAAAATCCCCAGTTAGTTTATGTAGTTTTTTTTGTTTGTTTGGTTTTGTTTTGGAGAAGTACCAGTGTAAGGGAAGACTATCCAAGAAAATACTGAAGGCGTAAAGTCCTATCTTTCACTCCTCTGGAATTCTCATTGTCTCAATGTCTTTTCTCTACACACAGTATTTCCACTGTGCTCTCGTTTACAATAATAGCTAAGTAGAGGACCAGGTCCAAAAGAATTGAATGCAGTTTTTCATGGGGATTTTATTATATCCATTTATTGCTTCTTCTTGCCCAATATCTATTTCTTGCTTTCAATACCACAGCTCAGATTTTTGCTTAAAAGGCAATGTGCCTAGAAACTTTATGCTTCCTCAGACTGTCTTACTAGTAGGCATGGTAGGTGGTATTGTGTCAACAATAAGGGATTCTGGAAATCTCTGCTTTAGTGATACAGATGCCACACTTCCTTTTACATCTTTTTCTCTAGAACTTGAGAACAAGGCTGGAGATTGAGCTATCATCTTTGCACTTTGATGAGTGTTTTATGTGAAGAATGATGTTGGGCAAAGTTAAAAAGTTTAGCACTGAAACAACTGTAGGGCTGATGCCTATGTCTGAAAAGCCCATTTCCAGACTCCCACTAGCTGACAAAGCCAAACTTTATCTGACTGTGGTTGGGTTTCTGTGTTACAAAGCTATTTACCATGAGCATAAACTTTGAATCTTTGGAAGCATCCAAAAAATTTTGTAATTTTAATACAGAAAGTCCAATTCTTATGTTAATAAAAAAAAAATCACAGCACTCCAACCTGCATAATCCACTAAGGAGAAGGGAATAAAGGCCACTGAACAAAAGCAGCACAAAGGGGTTATTTCAGACAGTCTCCGAATGCCTCATCTTCCCTGAACCCATTTCCCAAGCCATCACAGTAAGCATATTCCAGGTAAAAGTGCTTGCTATATGAACACACATCCAGACAAGCTCTTTGGTGCCTTCTTTCAATAAGAATCCCATGCCTAAAATCCTCCCACATTTTGCAGGAGCATAATCTCCTAGGCAATTCCATCCACTGCTAAAGTTATGGTTCAGGGTTCATTACTACACATACCTTTGCAACTTTCAAGCAGACAAGATGTGGCTCAAGAAACATTACCAGCTTTTTCCACCTTTGCCCCAGCTAATTTGTTCCACCTCAAGATCTGTATTTTATTACCACCTTTTTACTCACAATGCCTCAACCTCCAAAACAAAGTCTTTGAATTTTCTCTTACAAACTTCATTATCCTTTGGGGTAGACACAGCCATGACTGAAAATATGAGCATTGATCCAGCAAGTGTTGCTCAGATAAAGTAATATACCGTATTAATAAGTCAAATTGAAGGAAAAGGAATGCAGCTAAATTCCTCTAGGTACTCTTGTCTGTGTGAAAGTAAATTGTTTTACATTGAAACTTATATATAGATTTCTTTTTCACTTTTTGGTACTAGGAATTGAACCCTGAGCCTTGACATTGAGCTAAGTCTGCAGCCTTTTTTTATCTTTCATTCAAGAGAGGGTCTGGCTATGTTACTAAGTTGCCCAGGCTGGCCTCGAATGAAATTGTGATCCTCATGCCTCAGCCTTCCAGAGAGCTGGAATTAGAGGCACTGGTCACCAAGTCAGTCTAAGGTGCTTTATTATCACAATGAGATAATGGCTTTTCAAGTCAGAAGACCACACAAGAAAGAGTAAATTATACAATAGATTGTCTTATCCTATTACTAAAAGATATAGACTTCCAAATAAAAATTTCTGTGGGTCAATCAGAATTACTTATTATTTTCATTTCAGAACTATAATTGCTTCATAAAATGTTCTGGTCTTTCTAGTATTACTCAATGAAACTTTCGAAAAGTAATACAATTCACCGAAGAATGACAGTTGATTCAAGTTTGAAATAAATGATTATTGCATAATTGTTATATTCTTTCATGCTAATTTACACCTGTTTCAGAGAGCTTTTCTTTTTAATCGTTTTGGGTTTTTTCTGCTTCTGCTACTATTTCTTTCTTCTCCTTTTTATGATCTAGGGAGAAAAATATCCCTTGCTCTTTTCTTTAGGTAGGCAAAGTCAATCAGCAAGGAGGCAGCTTAGGAGTTCAAAAAAGATTTTTAGCATCACCAAGGACATAGGCCAAAGAAACATGAAATACACCATTTCCCCTGTATCCTTCATTAAAAGCAGTGTGAATTCTGGCTTGTACAGTCATCAGCACTCGGTGTTAACCGTCAGCTCCTGGTAAGCCATACAAATTTGGGCAGAAGCAATCTTTCGGCCAAGTCTAGCGGCAGGAAGCCACTGTCGCATGCCTGTGGGGACGCGGGGATCCGGCCCCAATACGGCGAGGGAGACTGAGGGCAGAGGCGCCCAGACACCTCCGCTGTGCACCTGATCAGAGCGCAAAGCCTCCACTTTGCTCCGGAGCGCTTTGTTTCGCCCTGGCCACGGTGTTTAAAGTCGTTATCGAGCGACACTTTGCGCTCATTCTTTGGGCTATTTAAGTTTGGAATCGGGGGCTCTGTGGCACACGAAAGTTCTTCACCGGTTATTTCCACGTCCATGTCCGTCACCGAGAGTGCACCTTTCTCCCAGTACGGCCCCCGGGACCTTTCCACGACGCGGAGGAACGGATCGCCGCCTGCAGCCGCAGCCGCGGGACCCAGGGCCGACCCAGCACAGGCGCCCGCCCTCCCGAGGCGCGCCCCAGCCCTCGCAAGGGCTCGCAGCCTTCGCCGAGGTCTCCCGAGCTTAGACAAAGACGCGGCTAGCTGGGAAAAGCCGGGCCACCTGGCACCTCCGGCAGGCTAGCGGAGCAGCCTGTAGCTCTGGGCGGTCGAGCCGGCGACGCGCTCTTCACAGCGCACCCAACTTCTGCGCCAGCGTCCGCGCAACTCGCGGGAAGTTTAGGGCGCGCGCCAGGGGCCGCGCGCAGCGCGGAGGGCGGACCCGCGCACTGGCCCGGCACTGCCCCGTGTACCTGCTGATGTAGCCGTCCCCGTCGCCATCGCACGTCTGGAACAGGCGCCGCACACGCTCCTCCTCGCCGGTACTGGCTGAGTCGCTGCTGCCGCTGCTGCTGCCGCTGCCGCTTCCGCCGTCAATGCCGCCGCCCGCCGCCGCCATCATGCGCGGGAGGCGAGCGAGGACGCGCGGCCGCGGCGGGAACCCGCGAGGCGCTCAGCTGCCTGCGCCGCCAGCGGTCGGCCCCTGAGCATGCTCAGTGCGGCGCGCGCCGCGAGCGTTCCAGCTTTGCGGGTCTTCGCCCGCGGGGAGGACGGGCTCCCTGACGCGGAGGAAAAGCGCGGCTTCTCGAGTCCAGGGGCCAAGAAAGGTCACGGGGACTCCAGGGGAGGCGAGACGCGCGAGCCTGGGGAAAGGGTATGGACGCGGGGCCCCAGCCCGAGACACGGGCCGGACCTAGGGTCGCTTCGGGCAGAACCGCGGGGATAGGGGGTCGCTTTTTCAATAAAAGCTAAGACACTCCAGTTTGCAAACTCAAAACAGTGTAATAAGTGTGGTCTCCAGGAAACACCAGGTTGGCCACGTCTGGAAATCTTAACCTCGCAGCCGGATTTGGCTTTTGCGCTGTTCTAGGAAAAATCTGCTCACCCGTGTAGCTTTGGAAACGGCTCACCCTCCTGGGCAGGCAGCGCTGGAATTCTCTTCAGGGGAGTGAACGTGGTAGACGGCCTCATTTGTTCCACTCTAGACCTAAAAAGTGTCTTTCATTACCAACTCCATGATTGGGGAGGTAAATAAGTAGGGCTTCTTTTCAGGGTGAAAGGAAAGGGTATGGAGTGTAAGACTGCCAGATACATACTGAGTGCTACATAAAGGTCAGTCTTCATTACCCCTGCTTTAGATAAGAAAACAGGTGCTGAGATTTGCTTGGGTTCCAGGTCCATTGTCAGGAGAGAGGCACACAAGAGCAGTAGCTCTTAAACACTGCACTCTCCTATTACCATAACAGAAAGGGAAGCACAGTGAACCAATTTGTGGTTTAGTAAGTGACTCTTTCCTGTGTTCCAGGCTTCCCGCCAGAGATCTGTGAAGTCCTGTGGTGATTTAAAAACATGTTTGCAAACTCTTAGGTGCACTTCTCATCAAGAAGTGTTCTTTGTCTCTCAGGAATCCAACTGGTACCTTATGACTGTCTTGAATTCTGAGGCAAAATTAGAAAATGCATTTCCACCTGGCTCTCTCTCTAGAGATAATTTCCCTTTGAAGTTCTGAGCTGTCTTGAAAGAAGTCTGGCTACTCCAGAAGCAGCTGAAGAAAGCGTGTGGAGACAATGTAGAGACAAAAAGAGATGTCCAAAGAGCCCCAACTGTTCTGTCCTCTAGAAGTTTAAGCCTCTCCATCAGATGCCAGTGAAAGATGATTCTGACCCTAGTTGCTGCACCTACTTGAAAGCAAAATCTACCTGAGCTCAACCAACCCTCCAGAGCTGTAACAATAATCATAAAAAGATTGTTGCTTCTTTAATCGACTATGTTTTGAGGTGATTTGTGTATGTAACATTAGACAATTTATTTATGGATTAAGTCTGTGTGTCTTTGGACTGTGTGCATGGTTAGAAGAAAGGGAATCCCCATTCTCTTTCTTCACCTTTCCACCCATCTACCTAGTCCTACTTTAACTCTTTAATTCTGTAAGTTTCCAGTGTTTCGGGGCACTTTGTAGTGAAAAGGATGTTACATAGAAAATTTGTAAATCTATCCAATAATATTTGCTTAAAAGATGCTACTAGTATCACAAATATTTCTAACTGCAATAGGACAAGTATCCAAACCATTATATGGTACATGTTTTCCAATTTTTATAGAGTAAAACTTTTATTGTCACCTGACAGTATAGCCAGGCTGGAGTTACTCTCAAATTCTCTTAAAGAATGAATGGTTTGGGATTTGAAAAGGAAAAATAAGGCCCTGGTAAGTGGCTGTGGCCTTTCAAGCTGCAGCCACCCCAGGGTGAGAACCATAAGCATCTCCTGAAATACATGCCATGTTGGAACTTATGGCTCTGGGAACCCAAGCAACCAGCTCACTGCCCTGGTAAGCCACTGTGAGCCTACTGGCACGCAGGGTGAGATGCAAATATCCATCCTTCACCCATTAGCAAGTGGGAGACAGAGATCTGAGCATCTCTTGCAAGGTTGACTGTATGCAATATAGCAAATAAGGGGGATTTCCTTCTACCATCTCTTTGAAGGCAAATATTTTTATCACTGTTTTGCTTTGTTCTGATTAATAGTATTGCTCTATTCAATATTATGTTTGATAAGTTCTATAATGGTCTGCATTTCCTTTGATTCTGATATACCTGATTGAAAAAACAACTATTGTGAAGAAAATGAGATATACTATAGTACCTATTACTGTTATCCTGGTAACCTGCTGTGAAGTTCTGTACCACGTTCACTACACTGTCTCAATTGGCTTTGTTCCATCTTGTTCTGTGGCATGTTACTACTTTAAAAATAAAAAAAAGAAAAGAAAAATATATGGTTTTTTTCTAAGTATACATTATCTACAGAGGGTCTAGAAACATAAAGAATTTTCCAAGATTTGAGTGAATCTTTCTATAACGACATTCTTTATATGCAGTAAGTGTGGGATTAAGCTCATCCAGTGTTATTTCTTTTTAATATTTTTTATTTAAAGATGAAAAAAAACATGTAAAGGGTAGAGATAATACAGAATTAAAAAAAAACAGTAAGAAATCACTAGTTGATAAATTGCATATTGCTCTCTTAGAAATAGTTGTTCAAGTTACAAAATTAAAGCATACAAAGTAGATATTCAAACAGTGAGACTATAACACAGCTACACATGCATGAGTCTCTATATGTATTTCTATCCTTTCTGTATTAGCGGGAAAAACAAAACATAGCAAGACAAAGCAAAAAAATTCTTATAAAACATGAAACCAAAAAGTCATATAAAACCACAGTACAAGGTGATCTACAAAGATTACTGTGTTGTCTGTTATTATCTTCAATAGAATTGCCTGTATCATCAGGCGTAATTGAATACAGCAGTATAATTGAATATAGCAGTGCATAACAATATTAGTAAAAATAAAACATTGTAGACAGTATAAAACTTCAAAGGTAGGTAATAATCAAGCCAGAGTGAATATTCTAGTGAATCTTGTCATCTTCAGTGTGGTTTCCTATACTGTCAGACTTGATACTATCAATCATAACAGCTTTGAATAAAATCTCTCAATATAGAACAGTGATCTAACAAACCAGATTCGATTACAATCAGTCATGGTAAAACAGTATAGGTTATACAGAGCTGTAGATTAAGTTAATAGGAAATTAAGGATTGCCCAGCCACTGCCAAGCAGCCAGCGGGACCTAGATTCCAGCCTCAAGCTCTGACAGCGCACTCTGACAGAATCCCAGCACAGGGAAAATTTGGAATTTGGCTTCTAGGTGGTGAACCTTGGACTACAGCAGATTAACTGTGCCAGTGTGGAGAGTATGCCCCTAAAATAGAAGTGTAGAGTGGGTAAGTAGGGGTAGTAGTAAAGTCCCCTCCAACTAACTGTAAGACCTTGGTGAGTATGAAAAGAGTGTGGGTGACCACCTCCTACACACAGAAAACATCAGGCAGAGTGAAAATGACAAAATTAAAAAGCAAAATGCAGTCTCAAACATCTAGTCTACCAGAAGCAAGTGCAGGAGATATTGAAATAGAGGACCCCAAAAGTAACAAACCAGGAATCTCTGAAAAGATAGCAAGTGAAAAAACTCCATGAGGCTATAGAGGAAATCAAATTAGAAGTACTCTCCCAGGTAAAGACAGAAATAACAACCTTAGTAAAGGAGTTGCTGAGCGCAGCTAAAGAAGAAATTGAGAAAAAAGTACAGGAGCGTGGGAAACTGATTGAAACCTTGAATGAACAATATAGAAAACATGCATAATTCATGAAACAAACTGAAAGAGACATCCAAGAAACAAGAAATTGTATTCAAAGCTTGCAAAACCGCTTAAATGAAGCTGAGGATAGGATTTTGGACCTTGAGGACAAGATCGCAATTAGTGATCATGAAAGGATAAAACTTTTAAAAATAACAAAGCAGCATGAAGTGACAATCCAACAGCTTCAAGATGATGCCAAGAGCGACAATATAAGATTAATAGGCATCAGGGAAGAGTCAGGAGTCAAAGCAAATGACATAGCCAAAATATTCACAGAAGTAATAGAAGAAAATTTCCAAAACATGGGGAAAGAATCTAATATGCAGATAAATGAGGCATATAGAATGCCAAATAGTCGCAGTCAACATAAATCCACACCCAGACACTTAATAATTAAGATCTCAGACATGCAGCATAAAAATAGAATACTAAAAACTGTTAGACAAAAGATACAACTCACCTACCAAGGAAAGCCCATTAGAATCACAGCAGACTTTTCAGCACAAACCCTCAAGTCAAGAACAGCTTGGAGTGAGGTATTTCAAGTCCTGAAAGAAAACAACTTTCAACCCAGCAAAACTTTCATTCAAATTTAATGAAGAAACAAGATACTTCCAGGACAAAGAACAACTGAAGAAATTCACGTCCACCAAACCAACCCTACAAAGAGTACTGAAAGACATACTACACGGAGATAAAAATAAACACAATCCCCAAAACAATAACAGAAATAAACCACCAGGTAGGATAAGCAATTAAATAAGGAGAAAAGCAGAAAGCAAACAACTGCAATATAATGTGGCAAAGCCAAGCTAGTACATATCAGTGATATCCATAAATGTAAATGGCCTCAATTCACGTATAAAAAGAAATAGACTGATAGGATGGATCAAGAAACATGATCCCACAATATGCTGTATACAAGAAACACATCTGACCCAAAAGGAAACTCATAGATTAAAAGTTAAAGGATGAAAAACAGTATTCCATGCAACAGGAACCCAGAAAAAAGCAGGGGTAACTACTCTAATTGCAAACAACATGAACTTCAAACCTAAAATAATTAAAAGAGATAAAGAAGGTCACTACATACTAATTAGTGGAAAAATTTAAGAGGAAGAACTAACAATTTTAAATATATATGAACCAAATACAGGAGCACCCAACTATGTAATACAGACACTAATTGACATGAAAAACCCAATACACAAGAACACAATTATAACAGGGGATCTTAACAATCCATTGTCACAAAGAGATAGATCAATTAGACAAAATGTCAGCAAAGAAATAGCAGAACTGAATCATACCTGTGAGCAATTGGACTTAGTAGAGTTTACAGAGTGTTCCAACTAACCACATCACAATACACATTCTTCTCAGCAGCACATGGGACATTCTCCAAAATAGACCATATATTATCCCATAAAATATTCTTAAGTAAATGCAAAGGTATTGAAATCATCCCATGCATACCATCTGACCATAGTGCACTGAAATTGGAAATTAATGGCAAAAGAAATTGCAAAACCTGCACAAATAAATGGAAATTAAATAACCTTTTGAACAACCAGTGGGCTACAGATGAAATTAAAGAAGAAATAAAGCAATACCTACAATTCAATGAAAACACAAACAACATGCTGTAATCTATGGGATGCAATGAAAGCGGTCTTAAGAGGGAAATATATAGCAATAAATTGTCATATCAACAAAACAAAACAAGCGCAAATAAACAACCTAATGCTCCTTTTCAAGCTTCTAGAAAAAGAAGAGCAAGCTAAACCCAAAGCTCATAGAAGAGAGGAAATTGTAAAGATTAGAGCAGAAATCAATGCAATTGAAACTAAAAAAAATACAAAGAATTAATGAATCAAAAAGCTAGTTTTTTGAGAGAATAAAAAAAAAGTTGACACATCCCTAGCTAACCTTAACAAGAGAAAGAAAGAAAAAACCCAAATTCACACAATAAGAACTGAAAAGGAGGAAATTACTGCAGATCCCATGGAAATTCAAAAGATCATGAATATCTACTTTGAAAATCTCTACTCACACAGAGTGGAAAACACAGAGGAAATGGACAGATTTCTAGAAACATATGAACTACCAAACCTCAACCAAGAAGATATAGCAATTTTGAACAACCCAATATCAGCTATTGAAATTGAAAACATAATTAAAGACTTATCAACAAAGAAAAGCCCAGGTCCAGATGGATTCACAGCTGAATTCTGCAAGAAATTTAGAGAAGATTTGATGCCAATACTCAAACTCTTCAATGAAATTGAGAAAAAAGCAATCCTCCCTAAATCATTCCTGGAGGCAATTATTACTCTGATACCAAAACCAGAGAAAGATCCAACCAAAAAAGAGAACTGTAGTCCAATCTCACTAATGAACATTGATGCAAAGATTCTCAATAAAATACTGGCAAATAGAATGCAGCAAATCATCAAGAAGATTATACATCATGACCAAGTGGGGTTCATTCCAGGAATGCAAGGATGGTTTAAAATACACAAATCAATAAATGTAATACACCAGATCAACAGAGCCAAAAACAAAAACCACATGGTTATCTCAATAGATGCAGAAAAATCTTTTGACAAAGTCCAACACACATTCATGATAAAAACCCTTCAGAAACTCAGAGTACACGGTATGTACCTCAACCTTATAAAAGCCGTCTGTGACAAACCAAAACCAACATTATACTAAATGAACAAAAACTGAAAGTTTTCTCTTTAAAACCAGGAATGAGACAAGGATGTCCACTATCACCACTCCTTTTCAACATAGTTCTGGAAACACTAGCCAGGGCAATCAGACAAGAGAGAGAAATAAAAGGAGTAAAGATAGGAAAGGAAGAAGTTAAATTATCACTATTTGCAGATGACATGATACTCTATATAGAAGACCCAAAAAACTCCATTAAAAGACAACTAGAGGTAATAAACAAGTTCAGCAGTGTAGTTGGATACAAACTCAATGCTCAAAAATCAATAGTATTCCTGTACACAAAGAAAAAACTCACCAAGAGAGAAATTATGGAAATATCACCCTTTATAACATCTAAAAAAATGAAATAATTAGGAATCAATCTAACTAAAAATGTAAAAGACCTATATGCTGAAAATTATACTATACTGAAAAAAGGAGATTGATGACAATATTAGAAAATGGAAGGATATTCCTTGCTTTTGGCTAGGAAGAACCAATATTGTGAAAATGGCCATACTCCCAAAACTGTTATACAGATTTAATGCAATCCCAATCAAAATATCATTGACATACCTCACAGAATTAGAGAAAACACTACTAAAATTCATTTGGAAGCAGAACAAACTTAGAATAGCAAAGGCAATTCTGGGCAACAAAGGCAAGGCAGGAAGCATCTCAATTCCTGACTTGAATCTATACTACAAAGCTACAGTGATAAAATCAGCATGGTACTTGCAAAGAAACAGACCTGAGGATCAATGGAACAGATTAGAAGATGCAAGCACAACTACAAAGACACTCAGCCACCTGATATTTGACAAAGGGGCTAAATATGTCCCCTGGAAGAAGGATAGTCTCTTTAATAAATGGTGTTGGAAAAATTGGCTCTCTACATGCCAAAGACTGAAACTAGATCCAAGCCTAGCACCATGCACAAAACTAAAGTCTAAATGGATCAAAGACCTAAATACTAAAACAGAAACACTAAATCTACTGGAAGACAAGGTAGGTAGGAGTCTTGGAGAAATAGGGGTAGGCAGAGAATTTATGAACAAAATGCAAACTGCACGGGAAATACTTCAAAGAATCAATCACTGAGATCTCATACTATTGAAAAGTTTCTGCACTTAAAGGAAATCACCAACAGAGTGAAAAGAATGCCCACAGAGTGGGAAACAATTTTAGCCAGCAACCCCTCAGAAAAAAGACAGGTCCAGAGCATATAAAGAATTGAAAAACTTCAAGCTCCCCAAATTCAAAGACCCTCTCCAAAAATGGGCATCTGAGATGAACACAGTTCTCAGAGAAAGATATACAAATGGCAAATAAATACATGAAGAAATGTTCACCATCACTGGTCATTCAAGAAATGCAAATTAAAACAACACTGGGATTCCACCTCACTCTGGAAAGAATAGCTGCCATCAAGAAATCAACTGATAACAAATGTTGGCGAGGCTGCAGGGAAAAAGGAACACTGCTCCACTGTTGGTGGGAAAGTAGACTAGTGCAGCCATTATGGAAATCCATATGGAGAATTCTCAGAAGACTAGGATTAGAAGCCACATTCAATCCAGCTATACCCCTCCTGGGTATTTTCCCAGAAGAACTGAAAATTTCATATCACAGTAATATATGTGCCCCCATGTTCATAGCAGCACAATTTGTAATAGCTAAATCTTGGAAACAACCAAGATGCCCATCAACTGCAGAGTGGATGAAAAAGATATGGTATTTTTACACAATGCAATATTACTCAGCTACAAAAAAGGATGATCTTGAGGCCTTGATAGGTAAATGGAGACAACTTGAGACTATCCTCATTAGTGAAATAAATAAGAATCAGATTTATAAATATCACAGTGTGTCTCTAATGTAAAAAGTGATAAGAACTATAAGAGTAATAAAACCCAAAAGGTGTAATTTCTATTGTAAAAAAGAGAGGAAAAGCAAGGGCTCTAAGTGATATAACTGCATGTATGTTTGAGTGTGTAAACTAGATGAGCATATTGCTGAATCTTTGTTGGACCTTTGAGCAGAATTGTTTGCGGTCTCATTGTTTGAATGTCTATTATATATCCATTAATTTTGTAACTTGAACAACTACATCCAAGATGACAATATGTAATTTATCAATTAGTGATTTCTTAGTGTTTTTTTCTTTTAGAATTCTGTATTGTTGCTACCCTTTTTCTTTTGCTTTTTTTCTCTTTAAATAAAAATTTTTTAAAATGTACACTTGCTATTGTAAAAAAGAGAGGAAATAGGAAGTGCTATAAAAGATATAACTGCATGCATATTAAGTGTATAGGATTGATAACCATACTTCTAAGTTCTTGTTGGATTGTTGAACAGATCTGTTTGCAGTCTCACTGCTTGAATGTCTACTTTGTATGCTCTAATTTTGTAACTTGAACAACTATTTCTAAAAAGACAATATGTAATTTATTAACCAGTGGGGAAAAAAAAGAAATTAAGGATGATTACCATACTATATCCTGTTATTTTTGGGATAACTGTCTGTTCCCTTAAATCTAGTACAAGTAGAGTGACTGGAACAGAATATAATACATCTAAGCAGAGTGGTGTGAGTAGTGTGGGATTTAAATACTGGTACACTATTAACAATATAGTGTATCAAGGCCATCTATGTTAGAGAGTCTAGCCATCTTTCTCTGCTTCATTTCTGCTATGCTATTTTTCTGCCTTTGTTTGTCTAATTTTCTCCTTCATTGTACTGCCTGCCCCATTCATTGAGGCCTTTCTGCCACTGTTCTTAAAATCCTGGTATTTTTTTCTCTCTCTCTAGAATGTCCTTCAGTATTCTTTGTAGGGTTGGCTTGGTGGTCACAAATTCCCCCAGTTCCTCTTTGTCATGGAAGTATCTTGTTTCTCCATTAATTTCCAGTGACAGTTTTGCAGGGTACATCCATCTGGGCTGGAGGTCATTTTCTTTCAGGGCTTGGAATACTTCACTCCAAGTTCCTCTTGATCTGATGGTCTGTGTCAAGAAGTCTGCTGTGAACTTGATGGGCTTTCCTTTATAGGCAATCTGTTTCTTTTCTCTGATGGCTTTTAATATTCTGTTTTTATATTGAATTTCTGGTATCTTGATTATTATATGTCTGGGTGAGGCTCTGTTTTGGTTGTAGGTGGCTGGAGTTCTGTATGCCTCACATAGCCGAATGTCATTTTCTTTTCCCACGTTTGGGAAATTTTCCTTAGTTATTTCCATGAATAGCTTTTGTAATTCACCTGTTTGTATTCCTGCTTCTTCGTTCACATTTCTTATTCTTAAATTATAGATTCTCTTGTTGTCTTCTAGCCTTTGTATTGTTACTGCCTGTTTCCTTGTTATTATTAAGAGATCTTTCCTTTCATGATCACACATTGCAAACTTGTCTTCAAGTCTTGATAGTCTATCCTTAGTTTCTTTTAAGGAGTTTTGCCAGCTTTCAATGGAGTTTTTAATTTCCTGGTAATCTGTTTGAATCTGCTTCATGTATTCTATATTTTGTTTATATTCTTTATCAAATGTTTCTCTCCTTTTTTTGTGTTCCTCCTTTCTTCTGTCTGTGTCTTCCTGAGAGATGCTTAGCATTTCTTTTATTAATCTACTTATATCTTGCTTTACCTGATGTAATATTTCAGTTTTAAGCTGATCTACAAAGTCCCGAAGATATCTCTTAATGTCCATTGAAGCCATGTCTGATGTTGCATGTTTGCTGCGTTCAGTCTCTTTTGTTTTTTCCTCTCCTGGATTAGTGTTCTCAGGGTTTTGGGTTGGGGGCTTTTTCTTGTTTTTCTCTCTTGTCATGGTTTTGATTTCTTCCATACAGGTGTATAGTAAAGGTCCCAGCCCCTTTCCTTGTTGGTTATGGTTCTTCTGAAGCATGCTGGCAGGAGCTCATCCAGTGTTATTTCAAAGCAAAAAATGTTTTTTTTCCTCAAAGAATGTGCATAGTAATTCTGGGTGCTTACATTTAAATTAATTTGAATTAATCTAAACACACCAAAAGTGAATTTTAACAAATTTCCTAAACAACATATTGTTACTTAGGTAATTCAGAAATGTCTGAACAGATAGGTTCAGCTTTCCAGAAAATAATTATTTCTGAGTTGCTATGATCATGTGAAATTATGTCTCATAAGAATGGGGGACAGAGTAATATTGTGTATCATTAAAAATAGAGATGCCATGTGACTATAAAGATGATAAATATAAGATAGGAAGTTGGATTTTGAGCAACAGTTATGACTAAATCTAACAGTACTGGTTATGCATGCCATAATTTCAAAGCTTTTATATACTTACCTGATATGAATACATAGCTCAGTGTGTTTTTCCTTATCTGGTCTTCTCAGATTCCTCTTAGTTATAATTACCCTTTATATTTATTTGTGAATTTCAAAATTTACTGTGTATAAGATATATGTCAGTTAAAATAAAGACAGCATCAGCACCTTGCAAACATGTTTATTTGTTGCTTCCAAATTCCATTTATCTGAACTAACTACATGAAAGAATTGGAGTGGCAAGTCCATGAAATTCTCAGCCTACCTTTCTCTATAGGGTATATTTTTTTAAGAGTGAACTCTTTTTATTAGTACATGCTTGTATTACATTCTTTGTGTAGAGTTAGTGCATGACTTAACACATTCATTTTTTTACCTCCTTTCCCTTCTCTCCCTCCCTTTTCCCTCCATCTCTTGATCACCTTCTTCTAAGAAAGGTCTATCATCCTATGCCTATAACCTATCCTTTATTTTGCTCCTTATACTGTACTTTTCTCATATAAGAGACACCATGTGATATTTAAGTTCATGTATTTTAATAAGCCCTGTGAAATCCCTGTAGTCCACGAGAAAGCCTTTCTTTACTACTCCAAATCACACAGATCTTCCAGAGCTCTCTTATCTTAAAGTTCATTCTGAAAATGAGAATCATATATTTCAGTGATGATGAAACTTCTAGAGACTGAGTGCCCAAACTGCAACCTGAAACCCACTCATTAACTTAAAGTGTCAACACTACAAATTCAACCTGAATACAGTAGTTTTAGTTTAGAAAAAAACACTGCTATCTGATGCTCAGCTGCTGGGGTGACAGAGATGTGGCTCTCACATGCTGACAGAGAGGGCTCTGGGTGTGTGTCATGGCACATGTGCCATAGGTTCACCACCACTCAAGTTTGATTGTGGTTTGTCTCCCCCTACACCTTGCCCTGTAATATTGATTATTTATTACTGAATGAAGCTGAAAATTTCTGAGAGAACATAATGGGGTAGAATTGGCAAAACTTAGATTTTAGTGAGTCCTTACCATGAATTACTAAAAGTGTTTAAAACCTTACCTTAATGTTATGTAGTGGAGATAGGTATTTGTTAGCCCTATTGATGGGGGTGTGTAAACAAAGGTAAATAAATTCCAAAAAAGTTGAAATAATGTACCCATGCAATGAAGAAGTTGGAATTGACCTCATACCTATCTGTCAAAACCATGTTTACTTTATATTAAAGTTAGGGTCTGCACTATTTATATTAATATTTGCTGTCATAAAATACAGAAAATAGTTAAATTTTGAAAAGTATATTACAGTAAATGACAAATTGCCATTAATCTCCCTCAAAATAGTCCTTACTTAAAATGCACTTATGACATCTTGCCACTTTCTGAAACACTTTTAAAAATTCTTTTTTTTTAGATTTTTTTTCTTTTTAGTTTTGCTAGTACATGTTTGCAATTCATACAGTCATCTTGGGGAGTGTTTTCATGTTTGTTTCTTTGTTTGTTTGGTACTGGGGATCAAACTCATGACCTTGTGCTTGCCAGGCAGGCTCTTAAGCCACTGAGCTAAATCCCCAGCCCTCATGTATTTTTTTTAATCCCCTTCCCTACCCCTTCCTCTGGTTCCTCTATCCCATTTTTCATTCTTACTGACATTTTTAGTCTTAGCTCATGCTATAGTATATAATGTTTACATTATTTGAAGTATATAATGTTTACATTATTTGAGGTTCCTGTTTATGGAATTTTTTTTCTATTTTAAAGATAGCAAAATGCAACAAAGCAAGACAGAACAAAGCCAATCAAGATAATGCAGCAAAATTGGTACAAAACTTCAGAGCAGGATACCAGGAAAACAATAATAGCTACCATAATGTATCTTGTTATCTTCACAATAGTTGTCAATTCCATATAGTAAAATCAAACCAAAAACAAAACACAATAAAACCAATCAAAACAGAATATTGAATAAAGGAAAACAATCAGAACAAAGCAAAACAGTGAAAACAGTATTGGACTTCAAAGATAAAGACAGGAGGAAATCCCCTATATTTGCCATATTGCATACTGTCATCCTACACTGCTTACCAGGAAGGCTGGATCGTTGCTTTCTTGGTTGTTTTCCCAAGTCCCAACATGGCGGATTCTCAGGAGACCCTGGCTTTTTTTCATGAAATATCTTTATTCTACTTATTTTCCTTCCCTTTCTTCTCATCCCTCATGTTTTTTCCCTTGGATCCTCTCTCTATTGCAAGAAATAGATCCCCTAGTCCCCTTATATCCATCCTTTTTAAAAAGTTTCTTTGTTTGGTTTTTTTTTTTTTTTTCATTTTGTTTGTTTGTTAGTTTGTTTTTGAGACAGAATCTCACTGTGTATTTCAGGCTGTCCTTGAACTCACTATGTAGCCCAGGCTGGCCTCAAACTCCCAAGTGCTGGAATTGCAGGCATGTGCCACTATACCCAGGTATCCATTCTTTTTTATCCTCTTTCTTTGTATTTTGCCTCACTCAAATAAGAGATAACATACAGAATTTAAATTTGTGTGTCTGGTCTATTGTGCTGTACATTATAGTTTCCAGATACATCCATTTTTCTACAAATGTGTCAAATCTGTGATACCACATTTTCTTTATCCAATTCATCTGTTGACTGAGGTGAATTTTCCCCTTAGGGATGCTTTCATAATGTCCCAGAGGTTTTGATGAGTTATACCATCATTGTCATTAAACTCCAAAAATTTTTTAATGTCTTTGATTTCTTCTTTGACCCATTGGTTGTTTAGGATATATTGTTAATATTCTAGGAGTTTTGCTCTTCCCAAAACTATACCAATGGGATGGGGTACTATAACAGAATCCAAATCACTAGCCATGAGTCAGTGTTATGGTTTGTGTTTGGATGTCCCCCCAAAGTCATGTAGTTATGGAGGTGGCTGAATCTAACATTTGTGATAGGTTCATTGTTTAGCACAGGGATTGGCAGTGTGAGTACTGCACACACCCAGGGTTGAGTAGCCAGCATACAATATAAGGCAGGGAAAGAGGCATGTTTTTCCTTTTGCCTTTTTTGGTTTTGTCATTTGCAGCTGCCATGAATCATTGCCCCTTAGCCATACCATCCTGCTTTGGGGCCAGCTGATTGTAGACTGAAATCTTTACAAACTATGAGCTAAATGAAACTTTGCTTCCCTAATTTTGGGCATCAGGTATTTTGTCTCAAGAATGACAGAAAAGTAACCAAGACAGAATTTTTTATCAGTGGAGTGAGGTCTTTGCTATGACTGTACCTGGTTCAAGAGCCCCAACTTGGTACCAAATTCTGTGAGTTACTTTTCTCTTGTTGCTGAGACAAAATACTTTTAGAATTCTATTCTTGTGTTGAATTTCTGAAATCTTGACTATGATATGCCTGGATGTAGTTTTTTTTTTTTTTAAATCATTGCCAATTGGAGTTTTATATGCCTTGTTTATGTGTATGTCAAATTCTTTTTCTCTACCAGGAAAGTTTTTTGCCATGATGTCTGTGAACATTTTTTTAATGTCATTTGTGGTATCTCCTGCTTTTTCATTGACTTCAAGCAATCTTAAGTTATTCTTCTTTGTTTCATCTAGCAACTTGTAAGTTTTCACGGTCCCTTGCTATTTTTGAGAAGTCTTTCTTTTCCTTGTTACTAACTCCAAACCTGTCTTCAATATCTGAGATCATGTCCTCACATTGACCTAATATAATTTGAATACTTTCAATGGAATTTTTATTCTCCTGGATATCTACTTGAATCTACTTTACATATTACATTTCTTTCCTATCCTTAGCTTCCATAGTTTTCTTAAGCTCCTCTATTTTTTTGTCTGTGTCTGCTCTAGTGTCACTAAGCATAGTGTATATTTTGGTAATCTCTGTAGTTATCTGTGAGATTATTTCTGATTTCATTTTTTCCAGAACCTCATTCAGTTGCTTTGTTGTTATCACTTCAGAGAGGCCTGGTGGGGGGCTTTTGGAATGTCCCACCTCATTGCTCCCTGGATTTGCCTTTGGTGAACTGGATGTCTGGTGTTGCATTTTGCTTAAGTGCCTTCTCATTTTAATTTCTCTCTCTTTGTAGTTTAACTCCTAGGGTGATGCTTGTAAGTTGCCTATGGTGGGTTGCTTTATCAGTAGTATTTAGGAATTATGTGATTATTACTTCTCTGAGGTATCTTCTAGGTTGGCTGGTTTTTGGGCTTTGAGTTTGTTGGAAGACTATACCTCTTCTGTTTATTGGAGATGAGAAGTTGTTGCTAGTTTGGCCTCATCCCTGGTTCTTTGGCACTGTGCCACTATATTTTATGTGACCCTTACTTAATCTCAGTCATGGAATACCATGACCAACAACTGTTTAGAATAGTTATGTCAATTTTGACTACAGTGGTACCAATAACAACAAACATAGCCTAGAAAACAACAAACTGACCTAACCCTTAATTTGCAACTTTTAACCATATGAACTAGATTTGTGATTGTATAACAAAATGTAAAAAAACCCCAGATAATTATATGCAATATATGTCTATAATGTGTCATTTTTGCCCTCAGGGGTTAAACTTTAAAATGGATTAAGGAGAAAATAGAGAATTGTAAGAAGAGAAAAAGATTAGAAGTAAGGTTGGAGTACAAAGGGGGATCACATCAACTTTGGGAAATGGGTTCAGAAGCATGAAGGGAAAGAGAGATGAAAGAGTTAAAAGGAAGAATAAGCCAGGGG
Organism: Hydrochoerus hydrochaeris; assembly: GCA_004027455.1. Lineage (NCBI taxonomy): Eukaryota > Metazoa > Chordata > Mammalia > Rodentia > Hydrochaeridae > Hydrochoerus > Hydrochoerus hydrochaeris. Next base: position 60,006 of record PVLA01004744.1, read on the forward strand.
TTTAGCTCAGCAGCACAAGCATACAAAAAAGGAAGTATAGCCCAGAACCACAGCCACAAAGAGGTTAGGAACCACACTCATATAGAAACAATGAGTGAGAAAGAGTAACTAGAAAAGAAAAACAGAAACAAACAGTGCACTTCCAGGATTCTCTCTGGTTTCACTAGTAGACACCCTGTGGAGACAGAGTCCCGAATTGTGCCAATGTATCCCAGCAAGCCAGCAGTTGCTTTTTTGGCAGGGTAGTGGATAATCCCAGCAGGCCTTCCCTGAAACCAGATTCTGGGCTTGCTGCAGTCCAAGCACTTTCCATGTGTCTGTGCCTAGCTGGGAGCTGCTAGATGCAGCTGGCAGCAGTTCTGGTTTCTGAGTTCAGCCAGCCTGTCTCCAAAATGACTCCTGGCTAATTGCTCTCTCCCCACAGGAGGACTAAGTTTTATGTACTCACTGCCAGCCAATGCAGTCCTCCATGTTTGCTGCTCCCCTCCACTACCACATCTCTTTGCAGAGGCCTCCGGGGTTGCCAGCCATCACTGTCACCATGTCCACGCATCCCCAGGTTCAAATGTCTCCTCTTGCATAGTGAGTCCCGTTTCAGGGTGAAGGCATCACTGGTTACCTCTTTCTTCATTGAAGTTTTTCTTTTCACTCTCTCTGTGGGCTTCAATTCATACTTCAGATTCTTCCTGGGTCCAGGAGACCCACTTCCTTCCTTCTTGGCTTCCTCACAATGTTATATTCTAGCATCTGGACAGTGACTGTCAGAGAGGCTGCTTTGTCTGCTGTTCACCACTCTGCCATCTTCCTGGGAGTCTGGTTAGTGTCCTCTTAAGAGGAGACCTAAGAGGGCAAACTCTCACAGTGTTGTGGCTAGTGTTTGGATGTTCCCCAAAGCATAATATGATCATAGGATTTTTTTTTTTCAGAGGTGGTTGAATCTAGATTGTATGATGCTGGGATTAAGGATATGTGATTATTAAATTAGTCTGTTGATTGGTTTGGCACTGCCTTAATCTCAGTAGCCTAGATAAAATATGAAAGAGGCAGAAAGAACCTGCTAAGGTTGCTTATTGGTTCCCTCTGACTTTTCTTTTCTTTTTTTTTTTTTTTGCAACTTCCTGCCTGCCATTAGCCGTTTCTCCTCATGGCTGTTTGCTACACCATCCTACCTTGGAGCCAGCTGATTTTGAACTGAAACCTCTATAAACTTTGAACTAAATAAACCCTTCCCCTTTAAACTTTGTGTGTCAGGAATTTTTTCTCAACAACCAAAGAAAAGTAACTAAGACACCTGGCATACACCAAAAAAAGGCTACATGAGCACACAGCACGTTGAGGCCATCTACAAGTCAGGAAGAAAACCCTCTTCAGAAATTGAACTCTGCCAGATGTTGGTGTTGGGGTTGCCAGTCTTTGAAATTACAGAATATAAATTTGTTATGAAAGCCAACAGATCTATAAAATTAGGTATGATGACCTGGGCTGACTAACAGTTTTTTTCAATCATGTGATCCTCTTCCTTTTCAGTGTTAGTAATGAGCTCATTTGCCAAATTAAGCATGAAAGAGCTCTGTCCAAATCATTTGGCAAGGGGATATTCCTAAACACTATTCCTTGCCAGGCAGTTCCTAGCTGATCTTTCCTCTGGTGCAGGTTGTTGAAAGTGACTGCTTTTTTTTTAAGTTTTAATTTTTAAGAAAATAAAACCAAACAAAATAAAACAGAATAAAGCCAATCAAAACAAAACAGTGAAAGTAATACAGGACTTCAAAACAAGATAATAGGAAATCAACAGTGGCTGCCAAATCCTGGATCACTTTCACTGCTTTGTTTTGATCGGTTTTCTTGTGTTTTATTTGAAAGTGACTGCTTTTGGATGATGATAACTATCATTCAAAAAAGGTGATTGTACTTTGGTAGGTGGTTGCATTTGCCACATGTATAAGCAAGTTTAGTAGTTTAATCTATGTTAGGCTGGAAACTCAGTGATTTTTAAAAAAATTGTTACCATTGTCAGACTTGCCCCCAAGTAAATAGAATATTTCAGAGAATACTCATATGCCCATCAACCAGATTCAGTGATCATCAGGATTTTGTCTATAAAAACTTTGAAGAAAACAATCATTGAGAGTATTATATTTTAAATAATGCCACAGGGAAGAAAAAACCATTATTTTGTGAGCTGTGAATATACTGTTAAATTATAGGCAAATGTATCTAATCCTTCTTTAACAACCTGTAGAGTAATTTTGCCTGTCATTTAAAAACTGGACTCTTCAATAAAGTGTAAATGTTAAATATTCAGTAACAAGCCTTTTTGTTTTCAGTAGGTTTCTGGGTATTCTTCCCTTCAGATAGTGCCAGGAAAAGGCTCCATGAATGGACCCTCTCTCTTCCCATCTGAGTTCTTTGTAACAGGCTTCTGGGAGAGAAACCTAGGGGCATTCATTCTGCCAACCAACTGTATCCTCTCATAGATGCTTACCTGATTTTTTTTTAACTACCACAGTTAAATTCTGTGAAGTATCATTATTTCTACACTTAATTTTTATATACTACTCTTGACTGACATCCTCACAGCACCATTTTCTTACAATTCTACAGGAACATGTATCACTTGAGAAATTTATATCACTACTATCTTTAAGACTACACAGTAACTGTATTTCCCATAAGGTAAATTTCCTCTCCTACCTGTCCTTAGACCCACTGATCAGTTAGGGTTACTATTTCTTCCTTCGTGCCTTCAATCTGTTTCTCTATGCTCCCAGTGAAGAGCTGTCAAGGTTGTGATGTTGTGCCTTCGCTTATATACCACCCCTTTTCTTTACTATGTATCTTTTAAAAATTATTTTTATTTTTTTAGTACTGGGCATTGAGCTCAGGGCCATAGGCATGTTGGCTAGTACTCTTATCACTGAGTTACTATACCCCCAGACCTGTGTATCTCTTTAAGACTACATAAAAAGACCAAATAGTACAAGCCTTTATGAAAGAAGAAGTGGTTTCCCTCCTCTCTTCAAACGTCTTCATCAGGAGATAGTAAGTGCTCACGAAATTATCCAATGCATCTGCTGATCTGTTATGTCCATGTTTTGGGGTTGAGGTTTTAGTTTTTGGTAGACAGTTTAGAAATGTTTCAGATGTTTTTTGAGATACATTTTGCAAAAGGAAATCCAGTTAAAATTCGTCTAAAACCTAAGAAATTGCATCTGTGTATATTTTTAAAAATTTATGAGTGGAGAATATATTAGTTTTTAGTGTTTCACACAATGATTGGACTAGCCTATGACATAGTAATGGATACAGAAAGGAGAAAGGGAACAAAATGAGTTGATATTTGATATAATCTTGGAAAGATTATATTTTTATGAGTTTTATGTATGTGTATTCTCACATGAACCCAATTGTTGCCATCTCAATTTTTATTGTAACTGCTGGTATTACTACAATGCATAGTTCACAGTTGTATGTTAAAACCCATAATGTTTAGGACTAGGATCACAAGCAAACAGATGGCTTTCTAGTACCACCTTGTGGTTAAATTACTAATATATACTACAAAATGATCACTATGAATGGGCATGGTGGTGCACGCCTGTAATCCCAGCACTTGGGAAGCTGAAGCAGGAGGATTGCCATGAGTCTGAGGCCAGCCTGGGGTACAAAGTGAGTTCAAGGCCAGCCTAAACTGTGTAGTGACACTGTGTCTCAAAAAGACAAAAAAAAAAAAAAAGATGATTGTTATGGCAATAGACAGGCCAGTAGATAGATATACAGCATAGAGCAAAATATCCATTTAAAACATGTTTATCATTATATATTTATCATTATATACATCAAATGATACATCTGGAAGTGATTTTACAATTACTTAAACATCAGGTAGAGAGATTCAGATATAAAAGAACTTAATTTTTGTAGAACTAATCTAACATTAGATAATTCAGGGATGCCCTAGTTGTTGCCTAGGTTTGCTTCTAAGTTCTTGGAAAGTCAGTAGATATTAATGTATCTGTGTGGGAAGAGGTTTTTGATGCTTGCTTGTCAAACAACATAAGCCACTGTTAAGTCATTTGTTGCTTGCTCCCAACTGTACAATTCCTTCAGGTCTGGTGTGTGTCAGCCAATTGTACACCATCCTGGGGCATCAGGAATCCTCTGTTGCCTACAATGCACTGAGCCCCATCTACCTAGACACACTATCCCTGCGTTCTTGCCTGGGCTTCCTCTGGAATTCCACTAAGGAAAGCAGCTGTCTTAGTTCACTTTTAACATAATACCATACATTAGGCAAGTTAGAAAGAGAAGAGGTTTATTTTGGCTCATGGTTCTGGCCTAGTGTTGAAGGGTTGCATATGGTTACTGCCTTTTGCTGGCAGAGTCTATAAGCAGTGCAGGACATTATACAGTAAGAGGCAGGGAGTGAACATGCATGTTCTTTTCTGTCTTTTCTTATAAAACCACCAGAATTCAATAATAGAAGTACTGCAATGGTGATGTTACCTAATCAAAATTGTCTCCCGAAGTTCCTACCTCTAAACAGTTGTATTAAATTTTTCTCCTATTAAAATATCACAATGAAAATAAAACTCCAACATGAGTTTTGGTGACAACTATTCAAACCATAGCAGCACATTCATATTAGGACCCATTCTGTTCTAGGGTCTCCCAAACCATCTAGGATTTATTTTGTTCTCCTTTATGGGAGTAAGGAATCAGCATCCTGTTTTGTGACTCACTACCATGTGACATCTTCCTTTCCCGAGTTCTAGGGAGCCAAAATCAACTGACACATTATTGTTTGAAATAATAGATCTTAATAACCTACATAAGTGAGAGAGAAAGAGGTGGAAGAATGGCCCAATGGGAATGGTAAGGGGATTAAGGATGGAAGAAAGTATCTACAACAGCAAAATAAAAACACACTAATTATATTTAAGGAGTATAGAGTCTTCAAAAAATATATATCAGGAAAAGAAAAACTTGTATAAATATTTTAATATCAAGTTTGTTAAAATATCATGAGATTAATACAAGTTACCTTTGGCCTCTATAATTACAAGAGGTGCTCAGAGTGATGGCCATTAGCTTCCAGACATTCGTTAGTACAACAAACTGCTGAAGAATATATACCTTTTTCACAGTGGGCTCTGTGTATTACTCTATCATGTGGGAGACAACTCCAGTGACTCCCCTTGAATGCAGAACAACTGCTGCAACTTTGATTATATGGAGACTTATTTCCTTATGCTGATATGTACAGAGCTGGCTATGGTATTTCCTTCTCTCTTCAGTTGGCTCTCAGCATTGCAAACAAGGCTAGCCAGGTACTGATATGTAATCTCTAAAGCCATCAGACAGTCTCCTGTTTCCTTGTATGGTGCTCTCTGTAAAAGATATGAGCACTGCGGGATGGTAGGGCCAACAGCTCTGGGAATGTCAACAGGGTATGAGCCTCAAGGTAATGGGGCTATGACTCCCCAGGGCACAAAAATTTACATATCAGAAACCAAAACAACAGCCTCCTAAAACAATTCAGTTGCTACCTTAATTGAATTATGCAAATTGACCTTTTTGCATATCTTTATCTTTGCATTTTGCAAAGATGTTTTTCTCCCTACTTGGCTAGCCAGCTCAAGTTACTCATGTAATTCCCTGCTATCCTCACTGTCACTCATCCTTGAGCCACCCTTTCTTCACAAGATAATAAATTCTAGGAGAGGTCTAGGATCAGGGCCCTTAGGACCCCTTGGCTGCCTTCCACTTGGAATATGTCTTGATGCCTTTACTCTTGCTGTGGGTTACATTGGAGGTGGTAGATTGGAATCAACTTGCTGGGATCCCAATAATGTCTCAATGGGATTACAAATACAACTTTTTGGATTATGAGGAACACTGGAAAAGGGATTACAATATTTGGATAACTGTACTCAATATTTGGGATTACAATACTATCAGTTCAATTTTATAGACGAGAAGAAAGCCTTGAGTAGTTTCAAGATCACTGTGCTGTGACATGCGGGTATGCCACAGAGAGTTTTCAAGCATATCAAGGTGTTAATGCCCTATGTCTTTAGTAGATGGGCAAGAACTGAAGTAACTGAAGCTGATTGTGTCAGCCCAGTCACTTCTGAGGGAGATCAGTCTTATCTCTATCCCAATATAGAAGTCAAAATAAATTAACTGTATTAGTTATCTGTTGTTGTGAAACAAATAAAACCTAAAACATATTGTTTGGGAGCAATATCCACTTTATTTTCTCATGTACTCTGTGTGTAAAATATTCGGGCTATGATTAGCTAAGAGGCCCTTCTTCTGATCTTTCTTTAGATCATTTGTGCAGTTGAAGTCATCTGGCAGCTTATCTGTACATGGATGTTCCAATGTGGTCTCTTTCACATGTTTAGCCTTTGGTACTGACTAATGGCTGGGTCATATGTCTTTGGTAAACTAGCCTAAGTTTCTTTACCTGTTAGAAGGCTTTATACAAGCAGCAGAGGGTAAACCCTAATTCACAAATATTTTTGCTTATGCTTGTGTCATATTTGCTAATATTTCAATGGCCAAGGCAGGGTACATAACCAAAGAATGGTATAATTGTCAGAGAAGTATAAAAGCATGTGAAAACAGGGAAGTGTGATTCATCTGAGGTCATGAAAGTAACACTCTACTACACTGTGATAGCAAACACCTCCACATATCTCAGTGGCCTACCACAAACAAGGATTTTTTCTTATATCACAACCCAATGTTAGATTGACAAGGAAACATTATCACAGTAATTCAAGAAACTAGGGCTGTTCATCCAGGGATATACTGTAAGAGAAATTTTCTCTTATTAACAGTGCATGGTCTGCGCTGCTCCATGCTGCTCATCTCCTCCCCATATTCTGGGAATTGAGCCATTATAGTTAAAGCTGCCTAGGTTAAATTCAGACAAGGATTAAGCTGACTAGAAAACCTGGGTTGCGAGGTAGAAACAGCCCCCTCCCATGTTTAAGGAATTTATGGAATGTACCTTCCCTGGGCATCTGCTGCCCATATTAGGAAGCACCCTCTGCCGCCCAACTCTAGACCACCCTACAGTCACCCCCTCCAATGAATGTAGAAAGCCATTTAAACTAACCAATGCCATCTGCTTCTGTGACCATGCTTGCAAAGACCCCTCCTCCCTTTGTTCGGTAGTTTAAAAGCCATGCTCCGGCATACCTTGTGGCTCTCTCTGTTCCTGCATGTTCAGTGAGCCCCACGCATGCTTGGATAATAAAACCCCTTGCTTATTGCATGAGAAGGCATCTGTTGGCTTCTTCCTACACGCGGCGGGCATCTCGATCCTCACAATACTGTTTTCTAAAACTTCTGACAGACCAGAAAGGCAGAAAATGGAGAATTAAAGAAAAGATTTAGAGGCCAACCCTGGATGTGTGTATCAGTTCCAGCCAAATTCCAATAGCCAACAGTCTTTTGGACCCTGGATAACTGTAAAGGCACTGGGAAATAGCACAATGCTCAGGAAGAAGAGGAAAAATGCATTTATTGATGAGCATTATTATTCTTCAACACAGTTAATAAAGCTAAACTAAAATTATAGGAGGCCACCATTTTGGACTAAGTTCTAGTCCTTTTAGTGATTTCAACAAACAGACAAAAATAAAAATGGAGTTATTCATGCTAAAGGTCTATATCACCAAAATTAAAATTTTTATCTGACATAAGAAATCAAGCGGGAGAGAGAGAGAGAGAGAAAGAGAGAGAGAGAGATTGAGGGAATAAATGGATGCAGCAAATTCCTCGAGCAGCCCAGTTTCAGTGGCCTTCATAGTAAAGTTTCCTCTGTATTAATCATTATGATTAAAATCCACTAAATTGAAGTAACCTGATGTTAACAAATCAGTAATTTTTCAAACATTTCCCCATTCCTATATTGTAATGAATATAATTTTGAAACAATCAATCTGCTTTTGTTCTTTGTTTTTGCTTTCTTCAGTTTGTTCTGTTTAAAAACCAACCACCACAGCACATCTCACTGTTAACACATTCTGTTTTATGGAGTGAAGTGCTGCTCAATTCTAGAATCACAAAGCCAATTAATATTTTAAAACAAATTGTTGCACTATTGTCTTTTGACAATTCCCTGGTAGCCAAATATCAAATATTTGTCCTCTTATTATTACACTATATGTATACCATTCCAGAGATTAACCCTGCATCCAGGATCTGTTGTTGATAAACGGTCCTCTTTATAAGGTACAGATATGATACCTCATTGTCAGGTAACCTATATACCATGTAAATATGTATTATATATCTGCTTTCACCTGTTTCCCCTATGTTAAGTGATAAAGCACATCTATAGTGATTTTGAAATAACTCTTGACAGACATTGTGAGGGCTCTTTTTGCTGTGGATAGGAGAAATTTTATTTTTAGATTTTAACTCTGCTCTTTGGGAAGAGATATTCACAGGCTAGGCAAATATTCTATTGTTTATCACAGCTTTGCTCACTTTTTTTAGTATGTGAATGATTCTTGTCTGAATGATTGTGTTTTAGCCTAATGGTGATTTTGTATTTCCATCATCCTTTTTATATTTATCAAATAGAATCTTTCCATAAGGAAGAACTGTTATTTCTCCCATTTGTTTGCTCATTTAATTGTTCATTAATATCACTATGGGCTCAAGGTACTTATTTCATCAGTTTATAATCCAATATTGTAACTATGTTGATACTCAAATTATGGCATTTTTGGCCTTCAGCAGTTTCTAGAAGCTGGTTCCTCTGTTTTGACAAGTCTTCAGCCCTTACAAGCAACCCCTTAGTTCTTGGTCTTTAAGATGTTTCAGGATCATCCTGTCTTTGTTCCATATAAGCCCTATAATTAATCTTTATTCTAGGGAACTCTGGCTCCTTTTATGAGAGAATAATATTTAGGAACTAAGATTTTGGGACCAGGAGTATTCACTGATATTAAGATATGTTCATATTGATACCACTGATTCCAATTTAACATCACAAAGCTCTCTCTTGACTCTCCCCTTTCATTATTTGTAATTGCTTTCTTCACTATTTGGCTGCAGATCAGAGAAAGGAAGAATCATAGTATATATCAATTTTACCTACAGTCTACTTACCAGAATTCAGCCATATGCCTTCACAACAGAGGCAGGGACTGTTGTACACTAACTCTTAGCACTGCCATTCTGTTCTGTATGCGCCATGCCCCTTGACCTTTAAAAAGGAGAAAACAGGATGTCCCATTTCCTCAGGAATGCACAGGTGTGGACCCCCCACATCCTTGTGGGTTTTTTCCCTTTATAAACCACCCCCAAATCTTAGCCCAGTTACACAGCAGTGTAAAATCCATCCTCACGCTGTGTGGCTGGATTTAGGCTGGATTGCCAGCCTAAATATTAAAGCGCTCTTTTCTTTTTCCTCTAAGATGTCTTGGCCTTTTTTATTCTTTTTGCCTTTTTTACAATTTTCATTTTATTTCAGGGTGGAGCCTTTTGGGGTACAACAGGGACTTTGGGTAAGATGAGAGGAATGTGGCCTAGTGTTGGTTTCTGGAAAAAGAGAAATATGGACATTTATGAGCACAAGAACTCTTTACCATACTACTGTAAACCCAAATAACGAGTACAGTCCTTCAAGTATTATAATCCTCTTTGTAGTTTTCCTCACAATCCAGAAAGTTATATTTGCAATCCCATTGAGACGTCATCAGAATCCCAGCAGGTTAATTCCAATCTACCATCACCAATGCAACCCACAGCAGAGTAAAAACACCAAGACATATTCCAAGTTAAGGGCAGCCAAGGGGTCCTAAATCCAATCTCCACGAGGATGTGCAGATAAAGGCCCTGATCCTAGTCCTCTCCCAGAATTTATTATCTTGTGAAGAAGGGGGGTGGCTCAGGGATGAGTGATAGGATGGCAAGGAATTTTGTAAGATTATGTATTAGCACCTCACTAGCCTTATTTGCAATGCTTAGAGTCATTTGAAGAGAGAAGGAAATACCCTAGCCAGCTTTTTACTTATCAGTATAAGGAAATGAGTCTCCAATAATCAAAGTCACAGTAATTGTTTGGGATTCAAAGAGATTCACTGGAGTTGTCTCTCATACCATTCCTGGGAGGTCATGCAAATATTTCTAAGCATAAAATGAGGTGAAAAAGTTTGGAAAGTACTAATTTAGAAAGGCTAGAAATGACTCATTCAAATAAAAAAGCAATTAGATTTTTCAATTTATGTTGCTCTGTTAGGGCTGAACACAATTTTTTAAATTATTATTTAGAAGTATTTTTGATATTAAAATAATGAAGTCAGTGGGAAAACACCAAAACTTAACTGATTTAAGAGTAGATTTAAGGTTTCAGCTTAGAACAAACTTTTTCACTTCAATCTCCAAGACAAATAAAAGTTTGATCATCTATGCATATTTCTTTGGTGGATTTTTTGTTTTCTAGTTCCCAAATTATCAGTATTTATAACTGTGCAACATCCTGTTAAGTATATCAGAAAGTGACCAGCGTGGTCAGGAATGCAGTAAATTCTTTAACTGAAGTGGAGCTGCTAAATCTCTTTCTTCATAGCTATATATAGGGGTTATATGGTATTTGCTCATTCTCTTTGCCAGACTTTCTGATTTTTTTTTTTTTTACTGGGGATTAAATTAACAACCTCATGCTTGTCAGGCAGGCACTTATACCACTGAGCTAAATCCCCAACCCCAACTTTCTGATATTTTATAGTCTGTAACATATTTCTGGAAATTAGAATAATCTATTATATTAATCACTTTCCCATCTCTGGGACAAAAGGGAAATTTAAAAAGAGAAGTTTATTTCAGTTTAAGGTATTAGGAGGCTCAGTTCATGGTTGACTGGCTCAAAAGCTGATATAACATGTTAGAAGAGCATGGCAGAAGGACACATGCTCAATGTATGTCAGCCAGGGACAGATTTACCCTTCCAGTGAAAATTCACCAAACTCCTAGTGAGCCCCTCTTCTGACTAGGCCCCACCTCTGAGCATAAGACTTTTGCTGGACATTTTAGATCTAAACCACCTTGTTTTAGTCAGGGCCAGAATATAAAGCCTATCCCTGTTTGTCCAGAACTTGATCTACTATTTAGAGATAATTAGGAGCTCAAAGATCATAGTGAACATTTTCTTGTTTTTTCTTTTTCTTTTTCTTTTTGGTACTGGAGAAAGAAATCACAAACTGGCGCTTGCAAGGCAGGCACTTACACTGCTAAGCTAATCCTCAGCACCATAGTGAATATTTTCTGATGACAAAGACCATCAATACTAATTTTAGGTTCTGAACCACTGTGTGTGGATGAAACAGCAATGAAAATAACTAAGATTCCCATTTTAAGAAATTTATATCTCAGTGGGGAGAGCAAATAATAAAATAATTCCAAAAAAGCGGTAAATGATAGCCCATTGATATGAGAGAGCAAATCTAAGGAATGGACTCTTGCTTTAGATGATGAGAAATGGGAATCCAGGTGAAGTCCTAAGAAGAAAATAATCTTGTGCAGGAGATACCCAAAAGCCAAGTTCCTCGGATGGTAAGTGGCGTGGTGTGTTCAATAGACAGAAAAAAACAAAAAACAAACACACACAAAAAAACAGTGCATCTGTGAAGTGTGACAGAGCGCTGGAGAGGTCAAATCACAAGGGGACCTGCAGGTCATTGTATGGACTTTAGGATTTGTCTTAGTTGCAACAAATAGAAATTGGAGAGCTTTAGGTCAAGTATGATCCGAGCTGGCTTATGCTTTTAAAACCATCACATTTCTTTCTTTCTGGAGAATGAACATAGAATAGAATGGTAGCAATAAGGGTGATTGGAATTAGATTTATATTAGTAGGATTGTATGCCAGCCAGTGGGAGCTCTGATAACCTTCTCTAACCTCCTCCATACTGAGTCCCACTTGCATACTCCATTATATTAAATAGCAATCTTTTATAACTATCATTTAATCACTTAGTTGTTTTTGGCCTGTCATCTTCATTTATAGTTGCCAGGTAAAACAGATTCCCAGTTAATCTGAATTTGCTAAATCATGAATAAATTTTTACGGTTCTTAAATATTGCATGGGAAAAATGTATACAAAAAAATTACTCAGTTTATTGTGCAATCCAAATTGGTCATCTTGGTATTTTTATTTGTTCAATTTGGCAAACTACTTTCACTAGAATACAAACCGTGGGATGGCTTCGAGAACCCGCCAGGTCCTCAGTGCATAGGGAATGTGTAGCAGAGCAGTGTTGGGCACATAGCAGGAGGCCAGTCTGAATGAACAAGTGCATGATTAGGGGAACTGATAAGCAACTGAATGAAAGAATGAAACAGAACCCTTGGGCGGCCAGTGGAGAATGCTAGCAGCATCTGCTACGAGGCAGCCCCTGCTGGGAGCCCAGCCACCGCTTAGCGCCTCAGGCCGACGCGCCGAAGTCACGTGAGCGTCGGCGCGGGTGACGTCATCACGTCTGCGCTGTCCGCCTCGTCGGGGCTGTGGTGGCGCCGGCGACTTCTCTGCTGCTGTGAGTGGGAACTTCCTTGTGACCCCGGCCTGGCACCTGCTGCCTGTGAAGCGGTCCTGTCTTTTCAGTGGCCCTCGAGCCCCGGAGCCCCTGTCACTGCTTGTCACCCGTAAGCTGGCTGCCTCTACGCTGGGAGAACATCGCCTCAGGGCCATGTCCAGGCCCAGTAGCGTCTCCCCGCGGCCGCCCGCTCCGGGCGGTGGCGGTGGCGGCGGAGGCGGAGGCGGCGGCCCCGTTGTCTGTGGTGCTGGTGGCGGCCGCCGGGCAAAGGGGCTGAAGGATATTCGTATCGACGAGGAGGTGAAGATCGCGGTTAATATTGCTCTGGAGCGCTTCCGATACGGGGATCAGAGAGGTGAGGTTCCGACGGCCCCCCGCGGCGCTCGCCCCTCGCGCTCCCACCCGACCCGATCCGACCTGGCGCGGAGCGGACCCACCACGGGAAGGGGGCGCCCAGCAGGTCCTCCAGGGAGCGCGGGCCTGGCCAGGTTGGCCCTCGGCGGGAATGCGAAGACTTACGGGTTCTCGAGGATTGGCGGGGATAGGGGGCGTCTGTCTGGCATCGCGAATAAAGGTCTAATTGCTCTGGGCTGGACCTTTTTTACCCAGGTTTTTCAGCAGCTTATGGCGGCTAAGCCTATGGTTTTTTAATTATTGGTTAGCTGCTATAGGCATCGCCTTAAATAAGGTGTGTTTAAGCTACAGGCATATCAAAGTGGAAGGTCAGACATATGAACGTACTAACAATATGCAGTGGTTTGTTTAAATCATAGGAGCATCATGCCAAATACTTTTCTTGGCATACAAAGTGTGTTCCACACCTTTATGGTTAGAAAACTGTCTTGGGTCATATAGTACAAGGCCAGCTACTGGCCTATTGTGTGTCTATAGCATATTAAAAATTCTAATTTCGGTTTCCTGGCTTAATTAGGAGAACCTTTACTGTGGAAGCTTACAGTCCAAACTCAGACATGACCTGGACTGGGTGATTTTGAAGTTAAAACAGAGGCAAAGCCTCAGCGCTGTGTAACAGTGAATCTAGCCTGGAGTAGTGAAATGAATTCATACGGTTTTGGAAGCAAAGGAAATGGAGTTTCATTTTGAAAATTCATAAAGCTTGAGCAGACGTCATTACAGGAGGAAATAAGCTTTTTTGTTAATTTTTTGTTTTTAAATGAGTGTCACTATGTAGTTCAGGCTGGCCTCAAACTCAAAGCAATCCTTCTTGCCGCCTCCCAAGTGCTGGGATTGCAGGTGTGCCACAGTTTTTTGTTAATTAAGCAAGTAAGAACTAAATTAAAATAGTACTAAATATGCTCATCAGTAATTATACCAACTCAAGAGTCCAGCATAAATAAGTAGCAAGAGTAATTTTTGATGTCGTAGATCTTTATTATTTTTAGGATTAATACATTTAAAAAAATCAGAATTCTGGTATGCATTATTATTTTGAATGGATATTTTCTTTTCATATAAAGTAGAACAAATTTGATTATATTTGTACATGTTTTTCAAATTGTGTATTGCTTGAAAGAGAATTGCTTATCCACAGATAATACTACAGCATTTTTTTTTTTTTTTTTCTGTGCAGAAATGGAATTTCCTTCTTCTTTGACCAGTACTGAAAGAGCCTTTATTCATCGATTGAGTCAGTCTCTTGGTTTGGTCTCTAAAAGTAAAGGGTGAGCTGATAGTTTTTCCTACTTTAAAAAAAAAAAAAGATTATTTATAAAAAAAACTATAAATGTATCTTCCAATGTTTAAATAGTTATTATAGTTTCACATTCTTAATTATATTGTATGCAGATAAACTCATTCAGGTCTGTATCAAGTTCGGCTTTTTCCCTTCAGTCACGCCCCAAGGGCAACATCCACCCCCTAAATGTGAGAACTAGTACTGTTTTCTCTACCCATTTTAGATTGATAGAAGATTAACCAGAGAAAAACAAGTTTTTAAAAATGTTGATCAAACATAGGGAGAGGAGAACTCAGTGATGAGTAACTCAAAATTGGGGTTTATGTAGCATCTTGATAAAGAAGAGTAAAGATTAAAAAGTGATAGAGCCTAGAGTGGTGGAACACACCTGTAATTTCAGCACTAAGGAAGCAGAGGCAAGAGGATCCCTGAGTTTCAGGCCAGTCTGGACTTCATAGTGAGACCCTGTCTCACTAAGAAAAGAGAAAGGGAGAAGACTTTGAGCTTTTAGGTATGGCAAGTTTTGGAAGGTAACTAGGAGGAAACTACTAGGAGATAAGGGGTGTTTTAACAAGTTTTGTTATGTCAGCTCTTTTGATGCTCTTTCTGGTTTTTGTCTAAATTTGAGCTCTGTGAAGTTATTCCTGCTGTTCTTGGTAAACAGATGTAGTATTTAAAGGTTTTCCTTGTGTCTGCTTTTTCTTATTTGCCTTCAGCTCAAAATAATCCTTATGCCAAAATGATGTATTTTGGGATATTGTATTTTGAACCTCTTCACAGATAAATTTTGAAAAATAGTTTATAAGGAAAAGTTAATTGAGTAAAAATATTTTTATTTTTGATAGAAACTCCCTTTTCTTTTTAAAAGAATAGATGTACAAGTTAAATAAAAGTACAGTATTCATAGAACTTCTTTTAATACTACTGTATTGTAATGGTAACATTTATATACTACATTATTTTATTTTCTAGCAAGCCAAAAATCTAATGATTACCTGGGTGTGGTGGTATATGCCTGTTTACCAGCATTCAGGAAGCTAAAGCAGAAGGATCACCATAAGTTTGAGGTTCTGCTTTAGCCTCCTGAGTGCTGCAGGAGTGCGTGACCATGCCTAGCTAAAAGAAGAATCTGATGTGTAGAAATGATTAAAATGGAAGAAGAAAATATAGTGTATAGTTTATTTTTAAAAGTTCTGATCTTGGGGGAAAGTCATTTAAACTATGCAAATTGATGAAGTCTGAAATTCCATGGAACTATATTTGTGTGCTGCATCATGATGTTTTGATCAATGACAGACTATATTGGTGTTCCATAAGATTGTATTGCCTTTTGATGATGTGGCCTTAATTGATATAAGCACAATGAATGAAGGTTGCCTAAAGATATAGTTGTCAGGACATATCCTATTGTTAAGTGATATAAGGCTGTACTTTCTATTGGGAGTAACCATAGCAGTGTCTGTGTAGAGCAGGATTTCTCAATATTGGTGCTGTTGACATTTTTGATATGATAATAATTGATTATTCTGTTTTTGTTTTTGTATTTAAACTGTTCAGCAATGTACCTAGCCTTTATCCCCTAGATTCCACTAGTAGTACTAAGCCAAGTTGTGATACTGCAAAAACTTTTTTTTTTTAAAAAAAGACATTAAAAGAAAACTGCTTGAACAACTACAAATACTTTTAAACACTTCTAAACATTGCTAAAAGTTCTCTGTGGAGCAAAATTGCCTAGGTTGAGACCCACTGATACAGGGGGAAAAAATATTATTTCAGCTTACCTGTTTTTAGGTTGAAAAGAGGGAAAACAACACTTTATTTAGAAAATGTTAGCAAAAAACATGGTCCTAACATGAAAGTAGTTGATATTCAGGTGTCTTACATGTATGAATGCCTGATTACTGCCTGAGGGGAATTTAGGTTAGGTCAGTGTGTATTTTCATCTTTAAGGCCAGTGCTACAACATTAGCTAAATTACTGAGCCTGCACATATTCCTTGTATATAGTCCACTGAATAGGTAAATTGCTATACTTGGAAGTGAAAACACACAGAGCTTTATCCAGAAATATATGGGCCAAACATGTTTTGAGATTCAGATATTTCAGAGTCAGGGTGCATTTATAATATGTTATATAGTACTCCTAATAAGGCATGGGAATCATTTTTAGTTGCATTAATATTTATACTAGAAAATGTATAAATATTTACACCAAGATAAAGACTTAATAACTTCATGCCAGTTTAATCAGGACAAAATAGCTTCATGCTTACAAAAAGTTTACAGTTTTCAGAGCAGTTTGAATTTTAGAATTATAAGTAAGAGGTTTTTGGCCTCTGTTGGAAACAGCTATTTAAAATTCACAATTATAGCTGGGGGTTTAGTTCAGCAGCATAAGTGCCTTTCTGGCAAGTGCAAGGTCATGAGTTCAATCCCCAGTACCCAAAAAACAAAAACACCCCCCACACAATTATATAACCATGTCATTGCTATAGTCTTAAATTCTAAACAGTATACTTCAAGAATGATCTTAGAAGAACAGAACTTGGGAATATACTACCTCTATTTCTGTCTAGTAGCCACACTGTCTTTCTGCCTCATTATGGTTATTTAAGGAACAACCTAGAATAGAGAAACATTTGAGAAAGGAGTGAGCAAGAAAGTCATCAAGACAAGAAGGAAAATGAGGAACCTGGGATGTAGCTCAGCAGTACAGCACCTGAATTCAAGTTCCAGTACCAAAATACAACAACAAAAGGCAGAGGGAAATTAGAAAACATTGAAAAGCCAGAGAAAGACAGGAAAAGGAAAGAGTTGCTAAGGGAAGCGAGCAATGGTGCTTATTTACCTAGTCCCTAATACCTATAACCTTTTAAAGACACAAACCTTTTTATGAAATGTCCTAGCTTTTCCCCTCCCATTTTGATCTTTGAGCTGATTTTGTATAATATTTATGTGGTGGTATTTGTTATTTTCATATCCTTTCCCTTTTTAAAAAACTTTTAAATGAACAAAGTCACTTTGAATTTACATCTTAAATTCTTTTCATTTGTATAAGAATTTATACTGACTTCTCATGCTTTTATTTTAATCTTGTAGCATTAATTCATTGACTTACCAAATTAGTTTATCTGTTTCGTTTATTTTTGTGTCTGGGATTATGGTTCATTGATACATATTTTAAAAGCAACCAGGTCTGAGTAAAGGCCAGGAAACTTGATTTCTATTTTAAGACTCCTATTTTCTCATTCTTTAGCTTTAGTTAGGTCCTACATTTTTTTTTTAAGATTTATTAGTACATTTTGCAGTACATAAAGATTTACATTCATTGTGAGGAGTTGATGCATGTATGTAACACAGCTTATTTCTTTTTACATCCTCCCCTCTTTTTCCTCCTGGCTGTACTTTTTTTTCCCCTACCTTCCCTTCCCACCTCCATCCATCTCTCTTTTTTTTATTTTTTTCTAATAGCTATCTTTTATTTTGGTCTTCAGTTATAGTTTGATTTTTCATGTAAGAGAAACAATGTGATATTTAAGCTTGTATGTCTGATTTATTTTGCTTAACATTATGCACTCAAGGTGCATCCATTTTCCTGCAAATGAATCAAGTTTATCCTTCTTTATGGCAAAGTAGTACTCCATTGTGAACTTTTTTTCATGTATTTATTGGCCAGATTATTTCTTCTGAGAAATGTTCATTTCATTTGCCCATTTTTTAAAAAAATCAGGTCTTCTATTTTGGGGAGGGGATTTTACTTTTTGTAATTCTTTGTGTATCCTGGGTGTTAGTCCTTTGTCTGAGGAAGAGATTGCAAAATTTTTTCCCCATTCTGTGGGTTGTCACTTTACTCTTGTTTCCTTTGCTGTGCAGAAGCTTTTAAATTTGATATGATCTCACTTGTCAGTTCTGGGTGTTCTCTTATGCAGTAGCGATTCTGTTCAAAAAGCCATTACCTGCGCCTATGTCTTAAGAATTTTGCCTGTTTTATTTCCTAGATTATGTATTCCATTTTTAATATTTCCATCTTTGATCCACCTTGATATTAGTTAGTACATGGTAAGAGAAATGAGTCTAGATTTAGTCTTCTGCATGTGGATAGTCAGTTTTCCCAGCATCTTTTGTTAAAGAGGCTATCTTTCCTCCAGAATAAGTTTTTGGTCCCTTTGTTAACGATCAGGTAGCTGAATGTGCTTGGAGTTGTTTCTCTATCTTCTGTTGATACATGTATCTCCCCCCCCAATACCATGCTGCATTTATCACCATAGCTTTGTAGTATAACTAAGTCCAGAATTGTGATACCTTTTGCTTTGGTCATTTTACCCAGGATTGCTTTTGCTATTCTACCATAAATCTCTTGATTCCATATGCATTTTATAATTATTTTCTCTAGTTCTGTGGAGAATGCTGTTGGTAGTGCACTGAATCTGTATAACAGTTTTGGAGGTGTGGCCTTTATACTGTATTGGTTCTGCCCATCCAGGAGCAGGAGATAGCCATTTTCTAACATCTTTAAATTTCTTTTTTCAGAGTACTGTAGTTTTTGTCGTAGATGTCTTTCACCTCGATTAGGTTAATTTCTAGGTATTTATTTTTATTGGATGTTATTGTGAAAGGTATTGTTTCTTCTAATTTTGTTTTGATGAGTTTATTATTGATACTCAGGAACATACTGGTTTTCCTGTGTTGACTTTGTATCCTGCTGCACAACTGAATGTGGTTAATCTAGAGTCTTTGGCTAGTCCTTTCACTTTGGAAGCCTGTTTTCTTAGTGATAAAGTTTAAAGGGGCTAATCTCTTTGCCATTGCTTAAGATTCTGTAGTTTAGTTTGGGCTTTGAATGTTTTAGAAAATAGATTTTCTTTATGGTAGCCCCCCACCCCCACTTTTTTTTAAAGCCACCATGTGTGATGGGTTCTTTTTTTTTTTTTTTCCTCCTACTTAGATGAATTTACTTTAGTCTTGGTTATTTTTATAGCTACTTATATAAAGAATATTTTGAAAATATTCTTTTAGTAATATCACACTTTGGTGGCCTTTAGTGTAATCTGAAGTTTTCTTTGAAATTCTTGTCAACTTTCACATATGAAAATTTCACCTCATAATTTGTTTGCTTTTTTTCCTCAACTGAAGTCCTTATGTTTTGGTTCTAACAGCAGACTTTTTGGAGTCTTTGGCTTGTTCATATTCTAAACTATGACCCCTGTTCTATTTTGCTTATTCTAAGTTAGACAAAATAGAATTTACAAAATAGACTTCATTAAAAATTTGTGAAATGGGGAAGTACAGAGTATGTGAAAGAAGGTTTTCCAAGTACACGTTTCTTATGCTGAGACTGCTAAAGTCACTACCTCATTTGTATTGGAGTGCTTTTCTAACCTCTTTTCAGAAGGATATACAACACAAGAAAGACTCTTTTCATATTTAGGTTAGTATGTCCCTTACCTCCTGCTCCTAAAGTTTCATGCTTCCGAACCATTACTCCCCTAGCAAAAATAGGAAAAATGGATTTAAAGTAGTGAACTCATTAAATTGTTATAGACATTCATTGAAAAGGAAACCCTGCTGTGTCCAATGATAACAGTAGCCAGGATTTAAGTGCTGTTATGTATTAGGCTTTGTGCTATATATTTAAATGGTTAACATTAAAACTTTACAATAGTTTTATAAGATGGGTTCTGTTAATAACATTTGATACTTGTATAACAGGAGGCAGGTAAAGCCTACAAATATTAATTAATTTTTCTCAGATCACATAGCTAGCAAATGTCAGAGCCAGGATTTGAACACTCTTAGTGTTTAGCTAATTATTTTTATGGTTCACTGTGAGTTTATATTAGTGTAACTGAATCCTATGAGGAGGTAGAACTCAAAAATATTAGATCAATAGTTCTTCAAGTTACTTATATCTCACTAAGAATATCGTATTTACCACATAATGTGCCACAGGAAAGCAGCCATGTTCATTTTAGTGACAAAATAGTTAATTGGTTGCTTTATTATTTTCTATGTAGTTATAAAAAAGTACAAATTAGAATGATGCAAACTTTAATAGTTAATTATAAATTTATGTTACACCACTAGGGGGAACATGATCCAGAGCTAGATTTTGGCATTTATATGCCTAATGGAAATATAAGTGGAGATAATAAATTAACTATTTTGTTTTTTAGAAATAGTAACTCCTTAGTGGCTGTCAGTTTTAAGCAGTCATTTTCTTTGAGTCATTTTGGCTCTTTACCTGATCTTTTAAATTATTAGATTTGGGAAGTAGAACATACTAAGACATGATTATTGAGTTAAACACTCAGTAACATGGTCTTTAAGTTGATGACTTGATTCATATTAAAACTATTAAATTTGACTAGTTATATTATGTTTTCTTTTTTTATTGGCAGGGGAGAGTTCTAGGGACTTAATCCAAGACCTTGCACATAACTAAGCTTGGGCTTTTCCACTGAACTACATCAGTTACCTTAGAATGGTATCATATCATTGATACTGTAGTGGTGAATGAAATAGGATAGCCAGAGGTTGAATCTTTTACTAAAATAAACATATCAGATAGATGCTATCTTTTCTGCCCTATCAGCTGGGCTAATGTTAAATGCAGTAAATTTTACATGGTAATGACTATATACATAAACTTGCTTAATATGAATTATTTTTATGTACAAATACTGTATTAGGCAACTTGTGTTAAGAAATTTTCAATTTGATACATTATTTTGTCAGTCGGTTTGTTGAGGAAGGGTGTGTATTTTAGTTTATAATTTCAGTTTCTTCCATAGTATTTGGCAGATAGTAGATGCTCAGATAATACATGGTAAATAATTAAATGAATGATAATAGAAAATTAGTTAAAGAGGAAATGTAAACCTTCCTGAGATAATTTTTAAAAAAAATCTGGAATTGCCAGATTGGTTAGAGACTTTATTAGGCTCTATACACTGTTAGGGAACTAAAACAATTTAATTTTGGTCATACAATTAGTTGAGAGAGTATTACTAAATGAACAGTAGTCTGTTGCTTTTTGTTCTAGTAGTAATTTCAGTATACCTTCACACAGAGAATGATGAATCTGTAGCAGGTATTGTGAAGTTTCTGAAATGTCTATTGGATTCAGTAATTTTGATTTATCATGGAAATAACTAAAATTTTTAGATCAGGTTAAGTTTTAACTTTTTTATTTTGTAATTTAAAGCATTACTGAACACTTACAGAGTTGATGATACATGGAAACTTCTAAATCTTTAAAGAAATTCGTTAAGGAATTTCCAGAAAGTAAATATCTTGGTAAAATGAAAGCCTCACTTAAAAAGACATGTAGATAAAATTGTATATGTTCATTTCTGATTTAATACCTTCTTATTGAAGATATTATTGATAAATTTCAACCTAATGAAAATCTGGAAAATTATAAATTTGTGCTTTTAATTTTCATTATATTTGTGACTTTGTTGCTTATTTTTATAATACCTTATATGATGATGATATTAACAAATTGTATTTTGTGAAATATTTGGATACTTTTTTTAAATTTAAGAAATGATATTTTCCCTGACTATAATTATAATAGCTTTCACTTATTTAGAGTCTATTCCGTGAGAGCTGCTATACTTTACATGGCACCATCTTAATCATATGAATAGTCCTTTGATTTATATATTTTTATCTCAGGCTTAGGGCCATTAAATAATTGGTTATAGTCTCACAGGCTAGTAACTGATAGGCCTGGGATTCCAATTCTGGTCTGTGTGCCTTCACAGCTTGAGCTATATTGCTAACCAGTACTATATTGCTAGGTTATAGGTATGTATTATTAAATTAATCAAAACATTTGGAGGTTTGCTATGTGTATAACATTTTACCTAGATTTCTGGGAACTGCAGAAGTCATAAAAGATGCAGTCAGGTCTATACTAGTTGAAGAAACAGACCTTCAGTAAATAAAAGTGTAAGTTGTCATTATCTTACAATTTTAAAGCCTCAGTATTTTTTTTTTTTTTATCAGTACAGGGGATCAGACTCACATCTGTGTGTTTACAAGGCAGGCGCTTAGGCCACTGAGCTAAATCCCTAGCCCTGTCATTATCTTATAATTGAAGAGTAGAATCAGAAGCTTTGAAAAATTTATTTTGTTAAAAAAATGCCTTATATAGTTGTTAGTAAAGGAGCTTTATGTATTTCTTGGTTCAGTTACTAAAATTGACTGTATTAACAGGTTTTCATGGGAGTGTGACATTAACCAATATACTATGAAAACACTGAATGGAATATACTAATCTGAAGAATCAACTGTAATTTTTTCATTATTATTTTTCATTTTTTGCACCCCCCATGATTCTCAGCATGTATTAATTAGTAATGTTAATCTGCTTGTAAGTTAGCTAAAGACAAACTTTAGTAGTTCTGGGTAAGTAATAAGCCTTTTACTTATTTAAAATAAGATTTGCAGCATTTGAAATTTTAACTAAAAAGCCTTGAAGTCACTTGAGTCTAGACTCTTTGCTGAATTTGTTTTTGAGACTTTTAGTATCTTACTGAAACACTATGAGTTTTTAAATGTTTTGCTTGTATTTTCTAAGTAGGCATACATTATATGTAAACAAATTGACTATATATAGTAAATAAATGATTTTTATTAATATTCAGAAAGGGAGCAAATAGATACCTGACTGTGAAGAAGAAAGATGGATCAGAAACAGCTCATGCAATGATGACCTGTAATTTGACTCATAATACAAAACATGCTGTTAGAAGCCTAATTCAGAGATTTCCTGTCACCAATAAAGAGCGTACTGAACTTCTGCCTAAAACAGAAAGAGGAAATGTGTTTGCAGTTGAAGCTGGTATGTATTTTCTATGGAGCTTCCTTGTTTACCCTGTAATTTGATGACTGTTCTGTTTCCATGTTAGGTTTGTTTAAAAAGGCTAATGTGAAATGAAACAGATTTTCTTGGATTGAAAAGTTTGTCAGACATGATTAAGAGTTATGGAAATTTTGAGAACCAAATGCAGTATTAATGCATAACGTGGAGTTGGACTAGATTTTTAAAAAAGTTTTATAATGATAGTTACTGTGTATGGTGCACTTACTGTGGTAAGCAATATATTAACCTTTTATGTAAAGCCTTATAGCACCCTTTGCAAGGTAAAAATTTTCTTTATTTCACTGATGAGAAAACTGAAACTGATAGAAGTTAATAACTTGTTCAGGGTCACTCAACCAGCCAGTAAACTGAAGAGCTGGGAGTTTACGCCAAAGTCTGAACTTTCCTGTATTACACTTTCACAATACACTGATTAAGATTTTGAATTGGAGCTTTAGCTTCTGCTAAGGAATGGGGCAAAAGTGACAAATAATACATTTAGTTTATAAAATGAAGTTGTCATTTTACTACTTGAAAAATAACTTCATGTTATTTTTATTGCCTCTAGTGACTATTTCTATAATTATTGCCTCTAGTGACTATTTCTATAATTATTGCTTCTTAGAGTAGGTCTACAGCATGTAGAAAGTGTATATCAAATAACTTGTTTTAAGTACAGACATACTTTTTGAGCTATATACAGAATATAGAACATACCTTCTTTATTTATGCAGTACCTGCCTAGTTAAATGTGAGTGTTGGCTGAATGCCCAATGTTAAGTTTTAGCACACAGTGCTTAGACATTACATGTTATTCTACTTTACTTGTATAACTTGCTCTTACATGTATAATTTTAAACCTATTTTCTTTTTTTGCAATGTGTTTTCATATTGTATGAAACAGTTCTTATGTATAAAATATATTTTCTACTGTAAAATTTTAATTTTCTATATTACTGATAGAAACACAAGAAAAACCTGAATATAATTAGAGTATAAAAATTGTTCTTGCTTTTTAACACGTTATTGATGGATTTTTATTCATTTTTTAATATATTATGTACCAGAAGTGCTTTTGAGAGGTTTGCTTTGTGATTGATACTAACATTTCTAACATATTCTAGAAGCTGGCATTGCCTGCTAACTTTCTATAACTCTTAATTATGTCGGACTGAGCAGAAAAGAAACACCTGAAAGGAATTATATAGAAATTACTATGCTTATCTTTAACACTTCTGTTTCAGTGTAGATCATAGTCTTTTTAAATTTTTTTATTCTCAAAGAAAACCGAGAAATGAGCAAGACAAGTGGACGACTCAACAATGGCATACCTCAAATACCAGTGAAAAGAGGAGAATCTGAATTTGATTCTTTCAGGCAGTCATTACCAGTGTTTGAGAAACAAGAAGAAATTGTTAAAATAATTAAGGAAAATAAAGTGGTTTTGATCGTAGGAGAAACTGGGTCTGGAAAGACCACACAGGTTTGTTTTTCCTTTGTTGTTTAAAATTAATTAAAATTAATTTGCTTTTGGTACAGGCTCAGATAAAATATATTTGCAGATTTTTTGTGTATGAAAAAAATGTGTTTTTTAAAAATAGGTTAAAATTTCTTACGGTTATATTGGTTGCTTTCATAAATTTTGTCCATTTTCCATAGAATATCTTAGCCCATTTTCTCTTGTTTTTACTGAATACTACAGACTGGATCACTTATAAAGAATAGAAGTTTCTGGGGCTGAGGATTTAGCTCAGTGGCATAATTGCCTGCCTGGCAAGTGCAAGGTCATGAGTTCAATCTCTGGTACCGCAAAAAAAAAAAAAAAAAAAAAAAAAAGAATAGAAGTTTCTTTAGCTAATACAGTCTGCTAAGTCCAGAAATGTGTCACCAGCATCTAGTGAGGGTTGTCCTGTATTAAGATATGGTAGACAGAATCACTTAGGAAGATAGAGCAAGTGTGCTTGTGTAAATCTCTTTCTTCTGAATCCACTAAGGTCATTGTAGAGGGCCTGCCCTCATGACTTTATCTGATTCCATTTACCTCTGAAAGTCTCCATCTCCAAACACATCAACAAGATAATTTGTTAATTAAGTTTCCTGTTCACAAACTTTTGGGGATTATATCAAAACGTAACAGATACTAGCTTGTAGAATTTAGCCATTTTCACAGAGTAAGTATCATTAAAACTTGAGCCTATAAAACTAAATAATTAAAACGTGATGACATTTTTAACTAGAGACTATATAGATTTTTCTTTAGCATCAGTCTTGGTATGATTAATAAAATAACATGGAATTAAAAAATCTATTTGAATGCCTTAGATCGTTGCTATTATTAGATTAAACTTTACCATTAGGTATTAATCATAACAGTTTTAATTACAATGTTGAATGGAGATTAAACATGGAAGTTTTGATAAAAATGCTTTTATTTTACTAATGTTATAATTATTATTATTTGCAGTACTGGAAACTTAATACAAGGCCTCATGACTGAGCTATATTTTGTTTTATTTTGAGACAGAATCTTTAAGTTGCCTAGGCTGGGCTTGAATTTTATGATCCTCCTGCCTTGGCCTCCCAGGTAGCTGGGATTATAGACACGTGCCTCCGCATCCAATTTAAATTGTGTCTTTTATAATGATACTAGGATACTGGAATTATGGATGTCTTTTTTCACAAATATGTGTTATCATTTTATTAGGTATGAAGTGATATTTTAGAATTTCATTTGTAAGAATGGATTTGTTTTTCAAGAAGAAACTATTAATCTGATGGGCTTAAATATAAGATAATCTTGTTGAAAAAGCAGAATTAAAATTACCAATGTTTCAACTGTCTGAAATACAAAATAAAGTAATATCATCGGCCAACTTTATCTTGCCTTTAATGATATTAAGGAGTTAAATGCATTGAATTTTCCCCCCTTTATTCATGTTTGTTATGTAAAGTGTAAGCACGTTGAAAATGTTACACAGAAAGTGAATTGTAATTCTTTTTCCACTATCTCTGAATTATTGTCAGAAATTTGGAATATATTTCTAATTTTTTTGTGGGAGGTGTTTGTTGTTTTTATTCTTTTCACAGCATTGATACAGCTAGGTCTTTTAAAACATATTTCATTATAATATTGATGTGTATTTTTTTAAAAACAAACGTGAGATAGACATATGTACATTTTTTATCTTCTTTTGCTTAGTAGAAGCTGGATTTTTTTTTCATGTCAGTACCTCATTTTTTAAAGACAACCGTATAGTATTTCTGAATATATTCATAATGATAAAAAATGTTTGTGTGCTGCATTCTTATAGCAGTTGTCTCATTTTAGCCTTTCCGTATCCCTAGGATATGTAGATTTTATTACCTCTTTGTACCGATGAAGATTAAAAACTAAAATTTATGGATGTTAACCTGTCTTTGTTTGCATAAATAGGAATTGGCAGAGCAGGAATCTTATTTTTATATTGTACTTACTGTCTTATATTGAATCCTAATATTTCTTTGCTTATTTGT